>JASFAX010007221.1:0-26905 GCA_030737875.1 Allium sativum
AATGCATAGTTCAAAATCATAATCCCCATAGAACGGAAGCTATACAGAGCCATGCCATACTTTAAGCGCTTCAAGCAGAAGAAATCCGGATCAGGCTAAAGTATTCCCTCCTTGGATAACCTGGGGGGAACGAAAGAAAGGAGGCGAAACAACAAGGGTCAGACAAAAAGTCTGGCAAGTCCAGTGACTTTCAGCATATGAACAGATAATAATAATATGATATGAACATAAAACTGGATGTGAGATAACTGTAACAGGTGTAGCAGATATAACAGAAGAACAGAATGACATAAACTACTACTTCACACTTCTCTGCACTAATTCTAGTATAACAGAATTAGGTGTCACCCTAATGTCTAAACTGAAGCAGGAACGGGTACAGAATAATTTAACAGAAACAGAATGCTAATAATGGGCTTTTACTACCCGATCAGGAACAGACAGAAGCAGAAACAGATTAATCCCTATGGAAACAGAATGTAGAATTAGGTGTACACTAGTAATGGGCCTTTACCACCCGAACAGACGGTACCACGCAGAAACAGACAGGTGTTACCACCCAACAGAAACAGACGGTACCAACAGAAACAGACAGAACTAAGTGTACCCTAAAACCCTACCCCAAGCGATCGGCTCCCTAATACATAAATATCCTGTGTCGACCCCACAGTAGGGTGTATCGCTCCCTAAAGTGACAACCAATTGGCACAGACCTATTTACAGATGTCACGGCGTCTTATATCCTCAGAGGCAGACCGGGATCCATGCACGCACATGACCCGGTTGGAACGCACCATCAACACCCCTCGCCATTATCAGAATGAACCACTTATAATTAGTTCAGTAAGTGTGCCCGGACCCTACCTACTGTTGGGTCAAAGTTTTGATACCAGAAAGGGTTACTGACTAATATGGGTCCCAAACAACAGATGACACAAGTAATTCCCCTCCTAACCTTATGTCCCCAGACTAACAGATTTCAGATTAACTTGTTTACAAGTTCAGACATACAGAATTCAGATTTACTAGTTCACAGATTAAGTTAACAAGTCTTCAGACTAACAGATCAGATGTACGGATTTTTCAGATTTGTCTAACTTTGTATTGGGCCTACAGATTCATGGACGGGTTTACTACACCTATTAATCCAGTTGGTTTAACCCTATTTCCCCCAATACGTTTTAGACGTCATTCTTATCTTAGATTTGCATTAATTAATTATTAATGCCCAGACCTCTCACATTAGGTAGCTAGCTTGTGGCCGCTGGATGGGCCGGGCGGTTCCAGGCAGACTTCTGCCACAAGCCAGACCTAACCTCGTGTCTTAAGCAGGTTATGACTAACTTCTCACATTAGAACCTATTGTTTGCGGCCACTGGATGTGCCGGGCGGTTCCGGGCAGAATTACGCCGCAAACTCATTCTAACCTCGAGTTAGTCACGTTTATCTTTGCGGCCAATTAATTAATAATTTACCATTTATGCGTACTCCCAATATATATGCCAATTCAGATTATATCAATAACAGGATGATTATATCAACACAGCAGATAACAGATTTCAGCAGATAACAGATTAGGCATATCAACAGACAGATTTAACAGATTAGGCACTTCAATCTAATTTGCAGTTTAGGCAACATAACAAAACTAGCAGTTTAGGCAACTTGGCAAATTAGCAGATTTAGCAAATTTAATATTTCTAAAGGTTTTATTTACATGCCTTGCCTAATCATAAATTAGACCTAAATTCATATGCCTACATAATTGTCATGATGAACATATACTCCATGTTTGCATAAATTTACATAGCGCAGAATATGGACATAATTTACCATATGTTCCAATCTTTGTTAAACTATCATTTTACAGCAGATTCACATATAAATTATACCAAATATAACCGTTAATTACAATGCATGTCATATATCCAAAAATCCCTATTTAGGTGTAATCGCAATAATAGATATCCTAATTAATGTAAATCTTTACACCTAAGTTTCCATATCTTCTTCTTTTTAAGTCATGAATCATTATGCAAACTATACCCAACAATCTAAATCTTTAAATCATATCTTCTAAAAATCAGATCTTGACTTTTATATGCATTTTGTCCAAAGTCTCAAATCATATGTAATCTTACAATGGTTCCTCTCTTCTTTTATCACAGAATATGCATAGGTCTAAAACTAGTTTACAACATATGCTTATTTTTCTAATTAATTACAGATCTAAATAACATATGTTCATTTCTCTAATTAGTTACAGATGTACACTATGCATACAACATATATAAATTACATGTTTACAGTCAAATTCATGCATCCAATCCCAAGTCATATGTCAATATATTTTATGCCTCAGATCTAAAGTCATACGTTCAATTCAGTCTTGTCAAATTTCGCATCATTCATTATTTGTCCCAAAATTTGCGTTCATACATTAATCTCTTATGAGATTAGGCACAGGCTCGTGGTAGCCTGGCTATAGAAACAGAAAGGAAGCTAAAAGGGATACAGAACAGTCACAGAAAAACAGATCTGACAGATATACAATCTCAGATTCAGATTTAAAAACATATCAGAATTATAATTAATGTTTATAGCAGAAAATAACTGTACTTGCCTTGATTGGATTAAAGAAAGAACTTTAGTTGTTACATAATTGTTGCAGAAGCTTTTATCTCAAATTTGAATTTAGGATGATGTTGATTGGCTTCTAGTTTTGATTCCAGCAGAGTAGCGACGCCATTTTTATTTTTATCAGAACAGAGGCAGAGAAGAAGCAGAATAGAATTGTGTGTAGAGGAGGCTAGGTCTTAGGATGTATTTATAGGTGTAGTTGGTTGTTTTGGACCTTTAGATAAACCCTAAAACAGATCAGAACCGTCAGAATTCGTCATAGGCTCACCAGAACAGCCCAAAAACCCATCCAGATGCACCCAGGCCGACCTGGCTCGATCAGGGAGGTCGACCCCCAGGTCGACCCTAGGGTCGACTCCCAAGTCAACCTGGTCCCCTCCAGGTCGACCCCTGGTCGACCTGGTCTGGGCGGGAATTTTCCCGCCTGGCTCGTTTTCTGCATTTTTGAAATCTGTTTCGTTTTTCTGATTTTTCGTGAAACTTCTGAAGGCCATATCTCGGTCATACTGACTCCGATTTACGAAATTTCGGACTCTATTTCGCGTATTTTTCCGAGACGAACGCAACCGCGAAACTCGTTTCCCTTAATTCTGATTTTATATTTTAATTATACTCAGATTTGTAATTCTTAAGTTCACAGAAAATACGGGGTGTTACATTCTCCCCTCCTTAAAGGATTTCGTCCCCGAAATCTTCAAGTTAAGAAGAATGTGTCCTACCATCCAATCACTCATCTACTCATTCATCATCCACAAGCGTCCATTGTCCTTAGAAATTTCTAGTGTTGTATGAACATTTGCAAAAGTGTGTGTATATGTTCCTTATCTAATGCAAAGATCAGGCGGTCTACTGATTCAGTTAACCTCCTTAATGCGAATTATGTCAGTGCCATGAGTCCAATATGTATGCAATTTTCCTATTTGATACATATCATTTCTATATGAGTGCACAACATTCCACTCATATGCAACATCCATGTGCTGATTCAACCATTTTGCATCCATAAAAATTTAAAATGCTCACACATCCATATGCAGCATGAGAGTGTTTTCGAGCCGATCTAGTGCCTAGTGTGTGTATATGCGTCCACGAGCAACCACTAGCAACCACTTGCATCCACTTGCAACCATCAAACATAACATGTCTCAAACACATGTTTACACCCATTAGTTTCTACCTAAAGTTCGAAGATTCGATCGATAGGATACAGTCGAATGATGGAGTCGAGTACAGATAGAACAAAAACTTGGTTCCCATTAGACATGGGTCCTAAGTATCGGCCCCAAAGACCGAAACCAACATCAAATCGATACCCAGAGGATTACCTTCTTTAGACAATGTCAAAACTGGAAATATTATCAGAAGTATTCAGATATTTACAGGCTACTGGTACAGATCAGGTTCCCTAATGACTCTTAGGAAGTTAAGCATGATAAAACCATACCCCACGAAAACTCAGAATGTATGCGTCATACTTGACGCTTAACACAGATATCCCTAAAACCCCAATCTCAAATAGATGAGCCATAACCCTTATGGGTCTGAGTCTACAGCGGAATTCAGAAATAATACTAGTATTAAAGTGCAGAGTATCGATTACAAAATCAAAATACTAGAATCAGAAAAAGTCTTAATTCCATAATCAGATAAAGAAATTAAACCTACTATAGAAATTTTCCTATTTCTATCCTAGCCACTAGCCTCGGGAGTGTTTTCCTACCCTCTTTGCCCTCGTCTCTTCGGGCAGTCCCTAGTGAAGTGTCCCATCTCTCCACAGTTGAAGCAAGCGCCCTTCCTTTTTCTGCAATCCTTGTTCAGATGAGTCGAGCTTCCAAAAGTAAAGAACTTTTTCCCCTTCTTATCTTCAGTCTTCTCATCCTTCTTTTGTGTTTCCTTTTTGGGCCCCACTTTCTTATTCTGTGGTTCTTCCTTCTTTGTCTCTTTCGGGCCCTTGTCTTCCTCGTGCAGTAGTGCCATGTCCACCAATTTCTAGTAAGTCGCTCCCATGGGTACATGGGTCATGGCTAGGCTGTGCAGTGGCTCGTTCAATCCTTTAACAAAGCGGAGAGCCTTTTTATGCTGAGTGTTGACTAAATCCAATCCGAACCTAGCCAGTTGGTTGAACTGGTTGACGTATTCCTTGACCGTCATACTTCCTTGCTTAAGAGATAAAAACTTTTCCAGTTGTAAACTTCGTTCAGCTTGCGAGAAGAATTTTGTCTCAAACCTTGTTCTGAAATCCATCCATGTCTCGACCGGCCTCTCGGCGTTAGTGACTTCCCACCAGTAGGAAGCTTCGTCTTTGAGCAGCCATACCGCCAATTGTACCTTCTGCCTATCGTCCACCTCGAAGATAACGAATAGATCCTCAGTTTCTTTGAGCCAATTCCTCGCTTCTACGAATGATTCAGTTCCTTTGAAATCCTTCCCACCCATGGCCCTAAAATCTCTACAGATCTTTGAGAAAGCAATTGCACGAGGAGGGGGTGGGGGAGGGGGATCATTTGCTGGACCTGCAGCGGCGGTCCTAGCCTCAAGATATTGACGAAACCAACCGGGTATATGAACACCCTCTGGTATCTCAGATGCTTCAGACATGCTGAAACGAAAAAGGAAAGGTTCAATACAAAAAGGACTGGAAGAAAGATATATGGCTCTTGGGGATCATGTTTTTCAAAATAAGCTTTATTTTTTAAAATACTTTCTTTCAAAACCTTTTTAAAAACAGTTTTCAAAAACTTTACCCAATCTGGTAATCTTCAGCTCTGATACCAAGTGTAAAACCCCAACTCTGTTAAGGTCACTCACAAAGGGAATGCCTTAACTTTGGTGGAGCATTTTAGTAAACAGAACAGAAACTCACAAGACAGATAAAATAGTACTTGAAAAATTTATAACTTTATTACAGCGGAAAACTGAAATCAGTATGGTTACATCTTTCCAAATCACAATATCAGAATTCAAGTACAAAATATCAGTCTTGTACAAAAGCCTTCAGAATGCATAGTTCAAAATCATAAACCCCATAGAACGGAAGCTATACAGAGCCAAGCCATACTTTAAGCGCTTCAAGCTGAAGAAATCCGGATCAGGCTAAAGTATTCCCTCCTTGGATAACCTGGGGGGACGGAAGAAAGGAGGCGAAACAACAAGGGTCAGACAAAAAGTCTGGCAAGTCCAGTGACTTTCAGCATATGAACAGATAATAATAATATGATATGAACATAAAACTGGATGTGAGATAACTGTAACAGGTGTAGCAGATATAACAGAAGAACAGAATGACATAAACTACTGCTTCACACTTCTCTGCACTAATTCTAGTATAACAGAATTAGGTGTCACCCTAATGTCTAAACTGAAGCAGGAACGGGTACAGAATAATTTAACAGAAACAGAATGCTAATAATGGGCTTTTACTACCCGATCAGGAACAGACAGAAGCAGAAACAGATTAATCCCTATGGAAACAGAATGTAGAATTAGGTGTACACTAGTAATGGGCCTTTACCACCCGAACAGACGGTACCACGCAGAAACAGACAGGTGTTACCACCCAACAGAAACAGACGGTACCAACAGAAATAGACAGAACTAAGTGTACCCTAAAACCCTACCCCAAGCGATCGGCTCCCTAATACATAAATATCCTGTGTCGGCCCCACGGTAGGGTGTATCACTCCCTAAAGTGGCAACCAATTGGCACAGACCTATTTATAGATGTCACGGCGTCTTATATCCTCAGAGGCAGACCAGGATCCATGCACGCACATGACCTGGTTGGAACGCACCATCAACACCCCTCGCCATTATCAGAATGAACCACTTATAATTAGTTCAGTAAGCGTGCCCGGACCCTACCTACTGTTGGGTCAAAGTTTTGATACCAGAAAGGGTTACTGACTAATATGGGTCCCAAACAACAGATGACACAAGTAATTCCCCTCCTAACCTTGTATCCCCAGACTAACAGATTTCAGATTAACTTGTTTACAAGTTCAGACATACAGAATTCAGATTTACTAGTTCACAGATTAAGTTAACAAGTCTTCAGACTAACAGATCAGATGTACGGATTTTTCAGATTTGTCTAACTTTGTATTGGGCCTACAGATTCATGGACGGGTATACTACACCTATTAATCCAGTTGGTTTAACCCTATTTCCCCCAATACGTTTTAGACGTCATTCTTATCTTAGATTTGCATTAATTAATTATTAATGCCCAGACCTCTCACATTAGATAGCTAGCTTGTGGCCGCTGGATGGGCCGGGCGGTTCCGGGCAGACTTCAGCCACAAGCCAGACCTAACCTCGTGTCTTAAGCAGGTTATGACTAACTTCTCACATTAGAACCTATTGTTTGCGGCCACTGGATGTGCCGGGAGGTTCCGGGCAGAATTACGCCGCAAACTCATTCTAACCTCGAGTTAGTCACGTTTATCTTTGCGGCCAATTAATTAATAATTTACCGTTTATGCGTACTCCCAATATATATGCCAATTCAGATTATATCAATAACAGGATGATTATATCAACACAGCAGATAACAGATTTCAGCAGATAACAGATTAGGCATCTCAACAGACATATTTAACAGATTAGGCACTTCAATCTAATTTGCAGTTTAGGCAACATAACAAAACTAGCAGTTTAGGCAACTTGGCAAATTAGCAGATTTAGAAAATTTAATATTTCTAAAGGTTTTATTTACTTGCCTTGCCTAATCATAAATTAGACCTAAATTCATATGCCTACATAATTGTCATGATGAACATATACTCCATGTTTGCATAAATTTACATAGCGCAGAATATGGACATAATTTACCATATGTTCCAATCTTTGTTAAACTATCATTTTACAGCAGATTCACATATAAATTATACCAAATATAACCGTTAATTACAATGCATGCCATATATCCAAAAATCCCTATTTAGGTGTAATCGCAATAATAGATATCCTAATTAATGTAAATCTTTACACCTAAGTTTCCATATCTTCTTCTTTTTAAGTCATGAATCATTATGCAAACTATACCCAACAATCTAAATCTTTAAATCATATCTTCTAAAAATCAGATCTTGACTTTTATATGCATTTTATCCAAAGTCTCAAATCATATGTAATCTTACAATGGTTCCTCTCTTCTTTTATCACAGAATATGCATAGGTCTAAAACTAGTTTACAACATATGCTTATTTTTCTAATTAATTACAGATCTAAATAACATATGTTCATTTCTCTAATTAGTTACAGATGTACACTATGCATACAACATATATAAATTACATGTTTATAGTCAAATTCATGCATCCAATCCCAAGTCATATGTCAATATATTTTATGCCTCAGATCTAAAGTCATGCGTTCAATTCAGTCTTGTCAAATTTCGCATCATTCATTATTTGTCCCAAAATTTGCGTTCATACGTTAATCTCTTATGAGATTAGGCACAGGCTCGTGGTAGCCTGGCTATAGAAATAGAAAGGAAGCTGAAAGGGATACAGAACAGTCATAGAAAAACAGATCTGACAGATATACAATCTCAGATTCAGATTTAAAAACATATCAGAATTATAATTAATGTTTATAGCAGAAAATAACTGTACTTGCCTTGATTAGATTAAAGAAAGAACTTTAGTTGTTACAGAATTGTTGCAGAAGCTTTTATCTCAAATTTGAATTTAGGATGATGTTGATTGACTTCTAGTTTTGATTCCAGCAGAGTAGCGACGCCATTTTTATTTTTATCAGAACAGAGGCAGAGAAGAAGCAGAATAGAATTGTGTGTAGAGGAGGCTAGGTATTAGGATGTATTTATAGGTGTAGTTAGTTGTTTTTGGCCTTCAGATAAACCCTAAAACAGATCAGAACCGACAGAATTCGTCATAGGCTCACCAGAACAGCCCAAAAACCCATCCAGATGCACCCAGGCCGACCTGACTCGACCAGGGAGGTCGACCCCCAGGTCGACCCTAGGGTCGACTCCCAAGTCGACCTGGTCCCCTCCAGGTCGACCCCAGGTCGACCTGGTCTGGGCGGGAATTTTCCCGCCTGGCTCGTTTTCTGCATTTTTGAAATCTGTTTCGTTTTTCTGATTTTTCGTGAAACTTCTGAAGGCCATATCTCGGTCATACTGACTCCGATTTACGAAATTTCGGACTCTATTTCGCGTATTTTTCTGAGACGAACGCAACCGCGAAACCCGTTTCCCTTAATTCTGATTTTATATTTTAATTATACTCAGATTTGTAATTCTTAAGTTCTCAGAAAATACGGGGTGTTACAACCTCTAAACGAGGCCCACCGCCTATCGTCCATAGCTAATTACCCCCATTCCGAACACAATGGGATATGTATCGTAGGCTGATTCGATCGTTACAATCAGTTTTTGTCAAATTTACATTTAAATAACTATATTGAATTTTAGACGTACATTTCATATTACCGGGGTCACATACTAACTCGAACAATTCCGGAAAAATATTTTCTAGCTTCGTATTGACGATACGGTCCTATCAAAACTAGTTTCATCGAATTTTGAGACTGTTGGAAAAATGGCCATTTTCCAGTCGATTAAAATAAACTAAAACTGGTCAAACACGTTTTCCTTTGCCATGCTCACATATTGATTCGAAAAATTATGAAATTTGGAATCTAGCAATAACTTGACATCACGGATCCAACAAAAGTGGTTTCATCGAAATCCGAGGTCGTTTGCAAAATTGCTATTTTTAAGGGCTGAAATTCCATAGCGACTATTCTAAAATTTCAACTGGACATATCTTTTTATCCCCGCTATGAAATCTTGATTTTTCGGATTCGTTGGAAAGATATTCTCAATTAGATTCTAATATTTTTGGTTTCATTAAAATCTGGTTTATTTTGCACCTGGTATGTTCAACTGAAGTTTGAAATCGAATTATCGAACTACCGCGCCATTTTCAATTCCTTTTATATATATAAATAAAATTATTTATATTCTAACGACGACGTATATAAATATATATACGTTCGAATTCATTCAAAATAAATTTTTCATCGTTTTTATTTAAAATAATTCATTTTAAATATTCAAAATTCACTGAAATTGCCAAAATAAAATTTTTAAACTGGCTCTGATTTTCCAAGTTGTTACATCACATGTACACTGCCTCACCAATCAATGTGCAACTAAGGAGTAGCCACATGGACCATCTCGACTCAGTGCAACATGGTCAACATAGTCAATTCATGTCAAATTGGTCAAGGGAGTTTCTGTTTTTTCATAATGGTCGAGCACAAGCGGCAACATTCAAGTACAATGGAGCAATTTCTAGCATGGCAGTTTAGTACATACAGAATGTAAGCAAGAAGGCACATCAATAGTGAAGAAGTGCAGCCAACTTGTACATGAGGGACGTATATATACAACAGTTAAGTATGTATATGGAGCAGCTTTTTTAAGTGGACAAGCAATTCAGGTATGTTCATGATAGTCCAGTTTCTAGTTTCAGCACAGTATAGCAGTGGGAAAGTAGTCGAGACAAGGGACAAAGCAATGTGATCATGCAATGCAACATTGGTCGAGCTGTTTTTGACTCAAGTATGTATAAACTATGGTTAGATCAAGTGTGCTAAAGAGATCAACTCTACTGCATGGAGTACACATGGAATAACAGCATGTATATGGTGCGAATACAATTAAATAAATGGTGCATCAAAGCAGCAACAAGATTAAGCACAACAACATGATTTCAACCAAGAAATGCCACACGGCATATAGCATGCAACAAGTTATCAATATAGTAAACAAGTAAACAGTTCTTAAGCAAGGCCAAGCACAGGCTCAACAAGTTCAAGAGATAGTGCATAAAACAGGCTCTACCATGACTGGAAAAACACGCAAGATCAATGCATTGAAGCTCATACACAAACATGGATGTGCAGTATGACTAAACTATGGAGCAACATGTATTCATGACACAGCATATGAATGGTGCAACAAGATGGTACATGGGATCAACACAAACTAGCTTAAAGTGACAGTTCATTTACATGGATGAGCATAAGCATAGATGGTGAATCTAGATGGAATGGATGGTGATGTATAACTATACAGCTCAGCAACAATTATGTGATCATGCATCAATGTTGGTTCAGCATATACAACCAAGGTGGTGTAGCCGACATGAGAAGTAAGGCAGCAGTTTGCAAAATTCAGTTTTTAAGGTGAAGAAGTGGCAACACAACTGAAATGAAGCTTAGTGATACATGGAACTACAATTCATACATGGTTCATGATTTGTTGCATAAAGAAGTAAAGCATGTGTGCAGCTCAACAAGTGAAAATCCACATACAGGTGGAACACAAAGCAGCAGTGATGAAGTGTCAGTGCCACAACAAGTTTTCAAGTAATTTTGTTTATTGAGGAAAGTTTTAAAAGCCTTGTTGGATTCTGTATTAGCAATCACAGTAACATATATGGGATCAATCAGGAAATGTTTTTTCGCAAGTATAATTGGTTTCCAATTTTTTGAGTAAATTAACTGAAAGGAATCATCGATCTAATCGGGTTCCATGTTTAAACAATTTTAACAATTAAAATTATAGGATCTAAGCTATAATAATAAACCAAACATTTACAGTAATTTAGGGTTTATACCTTTTTGTCTTGATTCCATGGATAATCGGATCAATCTGCGATCGATGAGGGTCAGCGAGATTGGAAGCGGTTGATTCAAATCATGCTCGCCATGTGTAGAGCCTCCATACAAATCGAATTTTTGATTGTTGAATAGAATTAACTAAGCAAAAGTAAAATTAGTTAATTAAGTTTAAGATTTGAGTTCAACTTTGAATTAGTAAATTAAACTTGTGAATTCATATTCAAATCGAATATGAAACCTGAGTTTGAAAAGTGGAATTGGATTGGTCTATAAGTAAGTTAAAATTTATTTGAACATGTCATATTCAAATATGAAAGTGAAATAGGCAAAAGAGTTGATTAACGAATTAATTAACGAGTTGAGTTAAAACAAGTGTATTAAGTTGGAATGAATTAGAATGATTAAATATATGTTAAGTAGGTATAGAAATGCAGAGATGGAAGAGTATAAATATAGTGCTCGACAAAAAGGTACGTATTTAAATTGAATATGAGATTTTATGCGCCGTATCGGCTAGCCGCTTGGTTTTTTTATTTTCTTTTTTGAATGGAGAGGCTTGTGTGGCAAGGTTTGACTTTTTCCGGTAACCCCGTACAAAGGAGGTTATGGCGAATTTTTCCGAAAATTTAAGGAGTTAGAATATTTTTAAGAAGATTTAATAAATTAGAAATCGATATATCGATATATATAATTCAATAATGAAACGAACTTAAAATAGAATATTATAAACGAAAAGGAATTTTATAAATAAAATCCTGGGAGATATACTTTTTAAAGTGAACGATGATTTAAATGATTTGCAGATTTAAAATGATCGTGTCGATAAGAAGTTAATCAAATGGAGTTAAAGAAATAGACTTATGCAGAATTAGAAACTGACTGGAAATTAGTTGAGTTGAACGACTTTTTGAGTATCAATCTGATGTTGGTTTCGACCTTCGGGGTTTATACTTAGGAAGTTGTTCTCTTACTAGTTTACAATTAGAGTCTGATAGATGTGGAAGAATAGTGATATGTAAATATGAAATGGGAATGTTTTCCAGAGTTAATAACATATATTTTCTTAATATAAAAAATAAGGAAATATGAATATATATATATATATGTTTGATAATGCGATCGATAATTCCATTTGGAAATAAGATCGTTGTGTGTACACGGACATTTTTCATTTGATAGTTAAATCACCGACTATCAAAGTTTTGACCATTTTAACATTATTAATATGGAGAGACCGGTTGGATTATTATCCGAAGAACCACTACATATTGGCATAAGCGTTGCGAATCATGTATGCCAAAGATAATTGAAGATGGAGTAAAGTGCAAGGGCTATTGTATAAATCCTAGGTAGAGATTGCCTAGGATGGATGTACAGAATAGTGCCTTCGGTTTCTTTCAATCTCATAACGAACGTATATGGACAAATGTCTGACAGAGTATTTCCAATGATCGCATATGTTGGACTGTACAAATATATATGGTGGCAACGGATTTATTCCCTTAGCATAATATCCAGAATATATTTTTGTAAACCCAATTAATGATTAACGGATCTGATAATGTGGCATTCAAAGTAATTGTGTTATCAATGAAAGGTAAGTAATCGTAGCCTCAGGCCTCAACAACCGGGAAATAACAAAAATCGGGAAGGCAGCATGGCTAAGTCGGTTGTTTCGAAGTAGGGTGTATAATCACCTATCTAGAGAAATTTCATTTCATTCTTAATTTATTTGATGCTGTCCCTTATCGGGAAACGGTTGTTGATCCCAACCGTTGGTGATATACATTCGATACACTTAAGCGAAATGAATGGTCGGTAATGTGTGGCTGAGTTGCAAGATGTTCTTGTTGAACTCGGTGTATTCTCCTCTAGAGATACACTAGCAGAAGGTGGTTCTATACCTTGTCATAGTTGGAAATTCATTACCCAATAAGCGCCCGCGGTTTTGATTGTATTTATGTATGTGGAACGTGAGATGCAAGCGTTCCACTAAGATTCTATTTATTTGATTTAGACACTATTATAATATCAAAAGAGTTTTGATATAAAGATCATTTTGGATACTCATAAGGGAAAAACCCGTTCCGTGTTATACGGCGTGGTCTTATGAGATATCTCTTATTTCCTAAAGTTGTTTAAAAACTGTTTACTCATACCAGTCCCATGACTGACTCGGAGTTTATTTTCTATGTTTTCCCTTAAACTCTTGGGTGCCCAAATTTGTACGGGCAGTCAAGTAGTTCAGGTATTCTCAGATACTTGGAGGAGCTTGGAGCAGGAGGCTTCAGCGTTAGCTATCTAGTGTTATTTCTGTTGTATTGTAAGTGTTGTACTCTGATATGATATATGTATGTACAGTTAAAATTTTGTATTTCAAAAGTTGTTATATATAATATTTTATTCCGCTGCGATGTGAGATTCTGTGTTGTTGTTTATGTTCTTCTTCTTCTTATATTCTAAGTTTCTATCTTATATATTCTCACCCTCTATCTTCTTTCAATAATGACTCGTATTTCTGTGCAATTTGGGTTGGATGTGTGTTGTATTTAGTCAACTCAGATAGTACGGATTTGCGGGTCGTTACAATGGTATCAGAGCTTAGGTTCAGCGAACACCTAGGCTTTGTGGGTTTGTGCTCATTAGAGATAGGGTCAGTAGTACCTAGAATGAGTTGAGTGTATATATACGAGATAGCGTATTTGTTAATTGATATAAAAATTGTTTTATATTGTGTTGGCTAGTCTGTTGAGTGGTTTATGAATTCTGATCGAATCGTGGAACGCCACGAAGTCGATAGGAATTTCTAAACACTTAAACAGATAAATTCGACATGATGTTGTTTTAAGTGGGTAAATGAAATAATTTTCCCAAAATTCTATTTTTGATAGAAAAGGAATAATTTTCGGAAATTATAATAATATATGGATGTGTTGGATGTTAATATTATAATTAAATAAGATTATAAAATTGAAATGAATATATACCACCAAATAGAACTTATATATAAATGAAATATACAAATAAGATGAGCTAAAAATTGAATTCAAACCAGAATTCAGAATTTAAAATCCTGGGAAGTTAGAAAATATTTTCTAAAGTATATTAAAGGAATATAGCTTTGTTCTGGAAGAATTTTTGAATATGGATTTTAAAAGTGATAAAGCACTGAACTCACTTCAGTCGCTGGGAAATAATTCTGATGATGTCTACAGCATCAATAGTGTTCATTTTCGAGTTCTAAGTGATCGATTGCTACCTCAGAAAAGTTTTTGATGGAAATTCGTTTCAAAGAAAACAAGTTGTGTTGGAAAATTCAAATGTTTTGAACTTGAGTTGGAAATAAATATATGTTTATATTTATATATTATTTCAAAAAGGGTTTGAAATAGAAAACTCGGGAATTTGAATTCTGGAATATAAACTTAACTTAAGCAAGTTAAATGGAGTAAAGTAAATAAATTGATTAAAATCAATTTGAATAAGATTGAATGCATATGAATGAAATATGAAGGGAATGTGAATATATGGATCGGAAATCATTTAGATTAAATGAACATAAGTATATATGATGAGTAACGTAAATGGAAACCAAAAGTTTTAGTTAGAACTAAAAATTATAGAAATATGAAGTGTTGAGGTTAAATGTAAGTGTGTTTTGAAAAGTAAATAGGCTTGTATCACTTTTCCTAACTTAGTAACTTCGGGGACGAAATTGTTTTAAGAGGGGAAGATTTTAATGACCCAGATTTCTGTGGAGTTAATTTTAAATATTTAATATAGTTTTAAATATTGAGTTGATAATATAAATGGAATTTATATTAAGTTATCGATTAAAAATTCGATTTCGATTTAATATAGGATATATTAAATTATCATTATACAGAAATAATTGAATTCGAAATTCAATGCTGAATCGAGACGATTCAGAGATGATCAATAAAATTCTATTAGAATTAAACGATAATAATATTAATTTATTATCAAGGGAATTAATTGTTCTGAAATTTAATTTATTTAGTATTAAATTAGTATCTTCTATAGACGATCAAATTGGACTTCATGACTTATCCCAGTGTGTCCGAAATAGTGGTTAAACCCTAAAAATGTCATTTTAGAGAGTAGTTCAGAATCATAGGGTATTTTAATTTAAAAGATACCAGTTCAAAACAAATTAAAATAAAATATAATAGAAATTCCTAAGCTAAGTATGCATGGTCTATAACAACGCAACGTCTCCCCCTTTTCAACCATTCATTTGCGTTCTTCTTCAAATGGATGGTAAGCTTCCAGCAAACCAAAAATAAATGACCTTGATGTTCCTTTTAAAGCCCCACCCCTTTTTTATAAAAATCGTGACAGTTTCCCCTTTCCTCAGTCGAAAATTGAAAACTCCAAATCAAAATAAAAATGGCAGTGCTTTCCCCGTTCAAAATCGAATGCGACTGTGGACGATTTTCTCAAGTCCCCAATTATCCTTCCCTGAAACCTAACTCGAGCGACGCTGCTAAAGGGTGGCAACTCATTATCGATACAGTGGAGTTCAAGTTCGAACCAAGAAATCAAGTTGAGGCGCGTTGATGGGTACTGGTGAGGTTCGCGAATTTAAAGAAGGGGAATGGGTCTCATGCGATTGGAGCTCGCATGCTATTTGGAGTTCAGAACCGAAGCTTGGTAAAGAGGAGGATTCTTGCGGTCTTGATGTCGCGATGGACTGGAACGATGTCTTTCCTGTAGAAATCAAAAGAGGAAGTCGCAACTTGGGATTTGACGCGAGTTGATGAATGCGGTGATGACAGTAAAAGGTTTCAGGAGATTTGCACATGGTCTGTAGATAAACTGAAGGCTCGACTGTTTGGTGTTTGCAAAAGTGAAGGCTGGATCTGCATATTCAATCTGGGAAGAAGCTATAAAAATGGCTTAAGGTATAATTAATTTTTAGTTTAAAAAGACTAATGATGTTTTAAAATTACTTAAGTTAATTCAAAATAGTTAATTAGGTAAATTTTGATTTTTGGAAATTCAGAAATTATATGGAGGTTGGTTTATATGTTGGTAACTTATTAAAATAAATTTGTTTATATAATTCGTTTATATAAAAGAAATTAGTTGTAAAGAATTAAAATTGTAGACTATTCGTTTGAATATGAAATTAAGGTTAATCTGGAATTGGTTTACATGTAAGAAATTAAAAAAAATTAAATAAAATGTGTATACTTAGATAACTGGAATTTTATTAATACTGTTTTACATTGAAAAACAGACGTATGGAGGAATCACCGTGAAATCTATATAATAAGCTTCATTGGATATTCGGCAAATATAAATACCGGCGAGTAAATCTCACTCACATTTTATTTAGAATTATTTTTATCAGTTGAAAATAATTGTTGTTGCTTGTTTGAATGCATTTAAATATTTGTTTGGCTATTATATATTAGTTATTTAGGGTTGGCTATTATATATATATATATATATATATATATTGGGTGGGTGGATAGTTCCCGCAGTCTCATTAGCGGATGCCCGCAGTACCATAGCGGATGATTTCCCTTTGCGCCCCACAAATATATATCAGTGGATGACCTTCTATACCGCGATATCCTGTGTGGGAGCAGGATGGTATTATTTATGTTGACTAACATCTGTGTATGCAGGAAAAACAGGTTGGAGGGATCCAACTGGATTTCTCAAAAATATATTATCTATTTGTTTATTTGTTTGCATATATACTGTCATATATGATGTGTTGGAAAACCAGTAAATAAATAATTTGGATGTTTGTGTGTTTAAATATCACTGGGCCTAAATATTGATATTTAAAAATATCGTGAAAAGGAAATTTCCAGATTTAAAAAGGAAATTCTATTTTTCTAAAATAGAAATTGAATTTCGAATGAACTAGAAATATTAACTTGCTTTAAATAATAAAAACAAGTAGTTCATTTATAAACGAAGTTTATAAATGAAGTGAAATGAATTATCATTGGGTAACTCAGGAAATATAAATACAAGTGTTAATTTGAAAAGGGAAATTTATTTTTACAAAGTAGAAATATTTATTTCAAATGAAATTTGAAATCGAGACTTATCTAAATATATAAACAAGTAAAATAAACGGGGTTTGTAAATAAAAAGGAAAAATCATAAATTGGATAACATGAATATGAACCCAAAAGAAGTAAATGGAATGATTTCTGAAATGAAAATCATATTTTTGATTGTTGAATAGAATTAACTAAGCAAAAGGAAAATTAGTTAATTAAGTTTAAGATTTGAGTTCAACTTTGAATAAGTAAATTAAACTTGTGAATTCATATTCAAATCGAATATGAAACCTGAGTTTGAAAAGTGGAATTGGATTGGTTTATAAGTAAGTTAAAATATATTTAAACATGTCATATTCAAATATGAAAGTGAAATAGGCAAAAGAGTTGATTAACGAATTAATTAACGAGTTGAGTTAAAACAAGTATATTAAGTTGGAATGAATTAGAATGATTAGATATATGTTAAGCAGGTATAGAAATGAAGAAATGGAAGAGTATAAATATAATTCTCGACAAAAAGCTTCGTATTTAAATTGAATTTGAGATTTTATGCGCCGTATCGGCTAGCCGCTTGGCTTTTTGATTTTCTTTTTGAATAGAGAGGCCTGTGCGGCAAGGTTTGACTTTTTCCGGTAACCCCGTACAAAGGAGGTTACGGCGAATTTTTCTGAGAATTTAAGGAGTTAGAATATTTTTAAGAAGATTTGATAAACTAGAAATCGATATATATATATATATATATATATATAGAATTCGATAATGAAACGAACTTAAAATAGAATATTATAAACGAAAAGGAATTTTATAAATAAAATCCTGGGAGATATACTTTTTAAAGTAAACGATGATTTAAAATCAAATGATTTGAAGATTTAAAATGATCGTGTTGATAAGAAGTTAATCAAATAGAGTTAAAGAAATAGAGTTAAGCAGAATTAGAAAATGACTGGAAATTAGTTGAGTTGAACGACTTTTTGAGTATCGATCTGATGTTGGTTTCGGCCTTCGGGGTTTATACTTAGGAAGTTGTTCTCTTACTAGTTTACAGTTAGAGTCTGATAGATGTGGAAGAATAGTGATATGTAAATATGCAATGGGAATGTTTTCCAGAGTTAATAACATTTATTTTCTTAATATAGAAAATAAGGAAATATGAATATATGTGTACATATATATATGTTTGATGATGTGATCGATAATTCCATTTGGAAATAAGATCGTTTGTGTACACGGACATTTTTTATTTGATAGTTAAATCACCGTCTATCAAAGTTTTGACCATTTTAACGTTGTTAATATGGAGAGACCGGTTGGATTATTATCCAAAGAACCACTCCGCATTGGCATAAGCGTTGCGAATCATGTATGCTAAAGATAATTGAAGATAGAGTAAAGTGCAAGGGCTGTTGTATAAATCCTAGGTAGAGATTGCCTAGGATGGATGTACGGAATAGTGCCTTCGGTTTCGTTCAATCCCAGAACGAACGTATATGGACAAATGTCTGACAGAGTATTTCCAATAATCGCATATGTTGGACTATACAAATATATATGGTGGCAACGGATTTATTCCCTTAGCATAATATCCAGAATATATTTGTGTAAACCCAATTAATGATTAACGGATCCGATAATGTGGCATTCAAAGTAATTGTGTTATCAATGAAAGGTAAGTAATCATGATAAGTGGCATGTTTGACACATAAGCATGATAAGTGGCATGAAAATGGTATAATCTATATACCTAAAATTTTGAACGTGATTTAGAAGGAAAGTGGGCCATGACAATAATTGATTTATAATTTACATGTAAATATGTAGGATAAACATGAAAAATTACATGGCATAGATTGGTTCATGAAATGGTATATTTAGTATACCATTAATTGTGAGCATAATTAAAAGGATAATTATGACATAATTAAATTGGGAATAATTTACATATGGAATTTGTCATAAATAAGAAATATGCAAATTTAGAAAAGACGAATATGCCTAACCCGAGGTTAGACTGAGTTGTGGTGTAAAACTGCCCGGAACCGACCGGCACATCCAATGACCACAACAATACCTGTCTAATGTGGGTGGTTAGTGCATTGAGCCCAAAAAGGACCCGAGGTTAGACTGAGTTGTGGTGTAAAACTGCCCGGAAACAACCGGCACATCCAGTGACCACAACAATACCTGTCTAATGTGAGTGGTTGGGGCTTTAATAAAGCTAAGTCAAGATTGGTAGGGTTAAGTCAATTTAGGAAACAGTTAACCAATTCAACATGTTAACTGAACTAGGTGATGTTAAGTAAATTTAGAACACTTAACCGTTATAACATGTTAATTAGACAAGTAGGTGAGGTTAAGTAAATTTAGAACACTTAACCGTTATAACATGTTAATTAGACAAGTGGGTGAGGTTAAGTAAATTTAGAACACTTAACCGTTATAACATGTTAATTAGACAAGTGGGTGAGGTTAAGTAAATTTGGAACACTTAAACGTTATAACATGTTAATTAGACAAGTGGGTGAGGTTAAGTAAATTTAGAACACTTAACCTTTATAACATGTTAATTAGACAAGTGGGTGAGGTTAAGTAAATTTAGAAACACTTAACCAATATAACTTGATTTATGGAAATGTTAAGTTAAAATAAGAGGGCAACACTTAACCAATATAACTTGATTTGTAGTAGGGTTAAGTTAACACAAGAAGGCAACACTTAACCAAAGTAACATGACATGTAGGTGGGTTAAGTTAACTTGAATTGATTGATGACACTTAAACAATACAACAAGATGAATACTTGGGGTTAAGTTAACAAGAAACACTTGACCAATGTAACTTGATGAACGAACGGGGTTAAGTTAATAGGAAACATTTAACCGATCCAACATGATAAGTAAGGAGGGTCAAGTTAATAAGAAATGCTTAACCAACATGACATGATGAATGAGTGGGTTAAGTTAACATGAGCGGACAACACTTAACTAATATGGCGTAATGTGCGGGAGGGTTAAGTACATATTAGGTTGGTGGGTAATATTAGTAAATTTAGGCCCACAAAACTTAACCATTAAATAAACATGCTTGAATCAGTGGAAGGGTTAAGTACATATCAGGTTGGTGGGTAATATTAGTAAATATAGGCCCACAAAACTTAACCATTAAATAAACATGCTTGAATCAGTGGAAGGGTTAAGTACATATCGGGTTGGTGGGTAATATTAGTAAATATAGGCCCACAAAACTTAACCGTTAAATAAACATGCTTGAATCAGTGGAAGGGTTAAGCACATATCGGGTTGGTGGGTAATATTAGTAAATATTGACCCACAAAACTTAACTATTAAATAAACATGCTTGAATCAATGGGAGGGTTAAGTACATCTCGTGTAGGTGGGTAATATTAGTACATATAGGCCCACAAAACTTAACCGTTTATTAAAAATGCTTGAATCGATGAGAGGGTTAAGTACATATCGGGTTGGTGGGTAATATTAGTAAATATAGGCCCACAAACTTAACCAATAGGAAACCCTAGTAACGGGGACCCATTTCAGCCGTAACCCACATGGATGTATCACGGTACCCTGAACTAGGCAGGGTGGGGCACGATTACTGGGCTGATAATAAGCAGTCAAAACAACGGCAGGGGGTACGTCAGTGTAGGTTCCAATGGTTTACGGGCGTGCACGTACTCCGGAGTGGGGAAAAGCAGGCATTGGGTACTAGTAGTTATACACTGTGCATCTTGAATCGTGTCGGGTCGCTATCATAAGGATTGATACACCTTATGGTGGGACCAGCACAAGGTATCTACATGCAAGAGAGGGTCGATTGACACAGACGCATGGAACATGAATACAAGTAGGGAGCCGATCGATAGGGTAGTAAGGGTACATCTAACATGTTCATGGAAATTAGGCTGGTTGAGGTGGAATCCTCACGATAGATGTACACCTGAAGGCTACCACAATTACGGGGGTTGGGATCACGATTATCATTTTATACAGATTACTAGTTGGGACACTAGTTAGGTGGTGCAGAGATGAATATAGAAATCAGATTAACAGAGTAGTAGTGAAGAAGAGAAAAAGTAGAAGCGCATTCAGTTCACCTTGCACTTATGTTGTCTTTAGTTACCTTGTTTTTATGGTATTGTCCTATTTTCGGTTTATTCATGTCATGATCCTTTATCTTGTTTGCATGCTGAAAGATCACTGGACTTACCAGATTTATACATGACCTAGTTTGTTTTTCGCCTCTTTTCTTCCGTCCCCCCCCCCCTCAGGTAGTCAGGCAGGGAATAACTCAGCCTAACTTGGACCTCTTCTCTTTCCAAGCTTGAAGATTAGTTGGTGTATTGCTTTGGACTCTCTCTCTCTTCCACTGCTATGGCTGGTTCATGCTTTATCGGGGAATATCATTGTTTTTATGCTTCTTTTATTCTTGTAAGTTTTTAAATCAAGACAAAAGTTCTATGTATTACATTTAAGTATGATTGAGGAAATTGTTGTAAAAGCTTGACTGGATTAAGTTGTTTATAAAATGACTTTATTTTCCGTTGCTTTATTTGTCTATCTTGTAATTTATCTGCATCTTTTACCTATAATGCTCCACCAAAGTTAAGGCATTCCCTCTGTGAGTGACCTTAACGGAGATGGTGTTTCATGTACAGTTAAAATTTTGTATTTCAAAAGCTGTTATATATTATATTTTATTCCGCTGCGATGTGAGATTCTTGTGTTGTTGTTTATGTTCTTCTTCTTCTATTCTAAGTTTCTATCTTATCTATTCGGACCATCTATCTTCTTTCAATGACGACTCGTATTTCTGTGCAATTTGGGTTGGACGTGTGTTGTATGTAGTCAACTCAGATAGTACGGATTTGCGGGTTGTTACAAAATAGGTACATGTTTATTATATTTCTTGGATTTGGATGATTTTATGAGCCCATTGGCTAGCCGCTTGACTTTTTCTTTTTGAGATGAGAGGGCCTGTGTGGCGGTTTAGGGATTTTCCCGATGCTCCCCATACAAAGGGGTTATGGCGAAATTTTTCAAAAATTTAGGGTGTTAGCCAAATTTTTGAAGAACCGGAAAATTCTTAGAAATTGAAAAGTTAAAGAATGAAAGCCAAACTGAAAGTTGAGATGATTAGTAAAACAACTTTCAGTTCCGTTCCTTTTCGAGGACGAAAAGATTTTAAGTGGGGGAGATTGTAACAACCCGGAAAATTAGAACCAAATTAATTTTTTTAGGCTATTTTAATGAATTTTGAATATTTAAAATGAATTATTTTAAATAATAACGACGAGAAATTTATTTTGAATAGAATTAGAATGTTTAAATTTATTTAAATCAAAACTAGAATATAAATATTTATTTTAATTATAAAAGGAATTGAAAATGGCGCGATAGTTTGAAAATTCGATTTCAATTTTCAAATGAATGTACAGGATTCAAAATAAACCGAATTTTGGTGAAACCAAAAATATTTGAATCTATTTGAGAATATCTTTCCAACGAATCTGAAAAATTGAAATTTCATAGTGGAAATAAAAGTTATGCCTAATTGAAAATTTAGAAAAGTCGCTGTGGAATTTATATATATTTTAATATATATAAAGCCCTTAAAAATGGAAATTTTGCAAACGACCTCCATTTTCGACAAGACCACTTTTGTTGGATTCGGAATGTCAAATTATTGCTAGATTCCAATTTTCATAAATTTTGGAATCAATATGTGAGTGTGGCAAAGGAAAACGTGTTTTATCAATTTCAATTGAATTGGATCGACCAGAAAATGGCCATTTTTCAAATGGTCTCCAAATTCGACGAAATTAGTTTGTTAGGACTGCATCGTCAAAACAAAGCCAGATTTATTTTTTTGGAGTCCGTATGTGGCCCCGGTAAATTAAAATGTGCATTTAAACTGAATATATAATGATTTATACTTTAATTTAAACGAAAACTGATCGTAACAGTCGAATTGGGTAACGAAACATATCCCATTGCGTTCGAAATGGGGGTAATTAGCTAGGGACGACAGTCAGTGGGTTCGAATTGGAGTTCGATTGGAAAAGCAACTTTATGGAGATATAAAATAAATTAAATATATATCCTCTCTCCCTCACACACACGGTCAACCCTTCCCTAAGTCAATAGAGCAAACCTGATTCAGAAAGAAAAAAAAAGAGAACCGCGCCCTTCCAATCGTTGCCGCCCTCAGCCGCCGCGGCGCCTCCGCCTGCCCCAACCGCCGCATCGGAGACAGCCACCTCCCCTTAAACTCCTCCCTCCTCCGCCTGCTCGCAAGACACCCCCACCCCCTCCCCCAAATTTCGAGAAACCCTAGCCACTGTGACGCCTGACCCCACCACCACCGCCTGCACTAACCTCCGCCGCCCCCTGAAGCGTCCCCCGCCACGTCAGTCCCTTCCCCGAGCCTTCTATGCCACCAAACAACCGCAAGTGAGTTTTTATTTATTTTATTTTTAAATTTAAAATTATTTAAGTTAAAAACATATTTTGAAAATCAGTTTTATATATGTATTTAGCATTAAATAAAAGCTATGATTTTTCTATATATGAATGCGAATAAAAGCTATGATTTTTCTATATATGAATGCGAATAAAAGCTATGATTTTTCTATATATGAATGCAAATAAAAGCTATGATTTTTCTATATATGAATGCGAATAAAAGCTATGATTTTTATGTATATGAATGCGAATAGAAATGGGATTTTCAACAATAAAATGATTTGATTTTTAACAATAAAAAGATTTGGTTTTTGACAATAAAAAGATCTGTTTTTTAACAATGAAAAGATCTGATTTTTAACAATAAAAAGATCTGAAATTTAACAATAAAAAGATTTGATTTTTAACAATAAAAGTTTGATTTTTAACAAAAAAAAGATTTGATTTCTAAAAATAAAAAGATTTGATTTTTAAAAATGTCAAGATCTGATTTTTAACACTGTAAAGATTCGATTTTTATTATATAAAGGTTCGATTTTTGACGATATAAAAAATTGATTTTTTTATTTATATAGAAGCAGTATAAAATTTTGATTTTTATATATATAGCGATATAAAAATTCGATTTTTAAATACATATACATCATATTAAAAATGGGGTTTTTTATTATGAACAGCGTGAAAAGTTGGAGTTGGAATGTCGGGCAAATCCAAACCATCGTCCAATGTAGAATTGACGGAGCAGATCCCAAAGGTGAGAACTTCTCACTAAAAATTATTTCTATACAGTTATTTATTTTATAACTGCATATTTGAAACTGCTCCCCGTCGTCCACAGACCAAGGACGACTTGTTTGCTTGATTGTGTTGTGAAAATTGTTTGTGATGTGATAATGGACTGTATAAAATATTCGCGTGTTGAAATAAATATTTTATTGTTAAAAATATAATTTTTAACGTGTATATGAATAAAATAAATATTCGTTTTCAAATCGGACGATTTGTTTATGTACACCCATTTGACTGATATTGATTGGGACAATATATTTTACACATCGCCCAACTGCACAAATAATATTCAGTGTTTGTTGATTGAAACCCCACACGGGTATTAGGATGATATTTTACGTACACTAATCCCAATTGCTTAGTTGTATGTCAATCGATGGGTTGATAGACTGTTGTAAGCGTTAATTATTTATATTTAATGCTTATACAGTGTAGAATGCACTCTGGATGATGGTTGATTGTTTACCACTTTTATTGTATACATCAGTTGTATGAAATCCATATAAATAACGTTATATGGTAATTGACTGTGTTTGTTACCAGTTCGGAAAGAAGGAATATTTTAAAATAACGAATATTTTAAAATAATGAATATTTTAAAATAATATTCAGTAAAAGATCAAAATCTGATTTTGATGTTTGATTTGGGATGGACACAAATATATTTAAATATATAAAGCCGTGTTGTTTAGATTTGCGTCATTTTGACACAAACGATATTTATATCGATTTTATTCATTTTTACAATGAATATCGTAAAGGAATTGATTTCGAAATCTGAAGTTTGAAAATATTATCAATTATATATTAATGATATGGAATATTCAATTTTGGTTTAAAATTGAATATGATGTTGAAATCGTTTTAAAACGAATTTATAAACGATTTATAAAATACGTTTTAAATGGAAATCGACGAAATGTATTATATATATAATACAATGGCCTGAATAAAACGCGTCGCGCCGCGACAATTCGCGAATTTCGACCATTGACTTCTAATGGACATTACAGGAGATCCGACCGTCGGATTCTCCTAAAACCGGAACCATTGGGCTCGTATCGAAAAGAGCTTTCTAACGATTACAAGAAATTTGAAATCTAACAGTTGGATTTGGATTTATGTCCAACTCAAATTTGAAAAAGGTCGTTGAAAGTGCAGTTCGATAGCCGTTTATGGAAATCGACTGTACGTGCCTTGATAAAATTATTAAAAATATTAATAATTTGTGTAAAATCAGAATAAATGGTTTGGAAATAACTGGGATGAAACATTCCATATTTGAAAAGATAAAAATATATTTTATCAAAAATGAACTAGTTATGAACTAGAATTATAATCCGATTATTTTTTAAAATAAATAAATTGGACTGGGAATGGGTTTTAATATAACCAGAATTTCCAATATATGAATTGGAATTGATTTGAATCGAAATTGTATTTGGAATATTTCAATATCAGATTCCGTGATTATACGGATATTGTGGAGGAATTTGGAAGATATATATATCGGTATTCCAATACGATATTTGTTGATTTAAGAATTTGATATTGAACACAAGCCGATATATTTTCTATTCAGAGCCTTGTATTTAATATCAATTTGGATTTTGGGTTTGTCGTGAACGGTGTCTTCATTTACACTGTTCTTAAACCCAATTGAGAAAAGATATAAATCTTTTTGTTAAGATTTAATGAAGTTTACCAATTAACATTTAATTGGAATTAAATTGAAATTGGTTTTTGGGTTTATCGTGAACGGTGTTTTAAATAACACTTGTTCTTTAACCCAATTAACAATGGAAAGAGATTTTGGGTTTGTCGTGAATGGTATCATTAATAATACTGTTCATAAACCCAATGGAGTTAAGAAAATTAGAAACTAACTGGAGATTAGCTAAGTTGAATGGTTTTCTGGGTATTGATTTGATGTTGGTTTCGGCCTTCGGGATTAATACTTAGGGAATTGTTCTCTTACTAATTTACGGTTAGAGACAGATGGGCTGGGGTCTTCAGTAACACTATTCTTAAAACTCGTGTGAAAAGAATAAATCTTTCAATTGAGATGTAGAGAAGAATTACCAATTAATTAACGTTTAATTGGATTTGAAATGGAATGTGATTTAGGGTTTATCATGAGCTGTGTTTTAAATGACATTAGTTCTTTAACCCAGTTAAAGATAAGATTAATTTCTTAATTTTGAATAATCATTAAGTAATGATTTTTTTGGAAATTAAAACTGAATTAAAGTTTTAATGAATCTTTAAATAGATTGAAAGGTGAATTTG
>JASFAX010007222.1:0-26895 GCA_030737875.1 Allium sativum
CTTCTTAGGTATAAATGGTTATAACTTGAATATTACATTTTTTTCAATCAACAAACAATAATTTTTTCATAGTATTAAGTTGCATCGATGATAATGATACAATAACAAATGCATACATTTTAAACTATTATATTACAACTCATTTTATTGTATTCTCTTATCATTGTGAACACATTATAATATGTATATAACTTATCATTTAGTGATAAAAAATATAAATATATAAATTTGTGTACATTAGAATACAATATCACCGGGTCGTGGGGCGGGTCGGGTCTACCCTGACCCGTATGGGTTTCGGGTACGGGGCGAAATTTCAGACCCGCACCGGGTCTACGGGGCGGGTCTGGGGTGGGGTTTAAAAAGTCCAAGTCGGGTCTGGGGCTTGAGAAACCCGCTCCAACCCGCCCCATTGTCATTCCTAATTTCAACCGTGTATTTTAACGGGGTATTTTAGTTAGCGGAGAATGTGTTTGCGGATTCAAACGGATCATTTAAATGAACAATTTAAGCAGTTCATTTTTATTTTTAAATTTAATTGATTTATTATAAATTAATTAATTAATTGTTTTTAATAAATAATACGTATAAATAATTTACACAAATACGCACATAACTAAATAAACTGAAAAATTATAAATTACTCTGATTCAGTTCAAAGTAATTCCATAACGTAGAGCACTTCGATACGACCACAATGCAAAAAATTGCATCTAAAGTGGATCTCATTAGCAAAAGTTATTAATTTTTAAAGTTTATAAAAATATAAATTAATTAATTAAATTATTAATTAACCCCAACGAATCAAAATCTGACAATTGAAATCCGACGCATCAGACCCCAATGACTTGATTTTGGTCCATTGGGAATCGGGGCATTTTGCCCGTTAAGGAATGGCCCACCCCTTAATATCTTATTTAACAAGCCGAAGTCGGACAAAAACATTACAAAATAGGGTATCGTGCCACAATGAACAATGCAGTGTATATTATGGCCCCGTTCGCAGTCTTCTTGTGGCACGTTAACGATGTGTTTGCGTCCGACGCATGAACGTGGTTAGCCACGCTTGCTGGAACGTTCGACGATCGGAGGAAATTCATCTGTTGGCGTCCGACGCGTCGTACACGGACGTGAAATTTGTGTTAAGGACATTGCATGAAGAATGTTGTGTGTGGGTAGGGCTGTAAATTTTGTACGAATGTTCGACGTCCGTTCGTGTCCGTGACCGAAATACGTCCGTCCGAGTTCGTTCGTTTCTCATTTAGGACACGAGTTAAGACAACAAGATTTGTACGAGAAAAAATCATGTCCGGTCCGTGTTTGTCCGATTTCTTTGTAATTCGATATATGGTCGATAGAAAACCTAATAAAAAGTATAAAATATGATATAAATAGCCATGTCCGGCCGAGTCCGCTTGTGTCCGTGTTCGAAAAACGTATGTTCGTGTTCGACCGATTTCATTTAGAACACGAATTAAAACAAGAAGATTTGCCCGAGAAAAAATTTCGTCCGGTCCATGTTCGGTCCAAATTTTTTTAGGATAGAAACTGAACACACCTCCGTCCGGTCCGGTCCGATCAATTTACACCCTTATGTGTGGGTTGAAAAGAAGAAACACTGCAAAATTGTGCCCAAGTGTCTTCTTTGACACTTTTAATATATATGTATTAGTATCAAGCTTTCATGTGTGTTCAAATCGGTTTTGTTTTATTTCAATTGATGTTATAATGTTTGCATACTCATATATGTACCAAGATGCTTATATTATTTTGGCAACGTGGGACTAATATAGTATAATCTTTCCAAAATGTTGTCATTCATAAAATTAAACGTATAAATTAATTCAAACCAAATAAATTAACAATTAAATACCACACTCAAATATCACGCTCAAATATCCCCTTGGCAGCAAAAAACGCATTCCCTGTTCGCAATAGTGCCACGCTCAAATACTCCGCTCAAATGACCCGTTACCGTTCCCTAAAAACGCACCCTACGTGAAGAAAATGATCTTAATAAACAGTTTCAGACTTTCGGACTTGTGGATAAATTTTAGCAGATAAATGATATAAATTAATAATTTTTCTGTAATGCCTAGAAGTGTAAAATACGGCTTTCTTTTCACAAAACTAATGGCGTAAGGAAATAGTTGTGAAAAAATTGACTTGCAGAAGTGATTAAATCATATTTTAGTATTGTAAATTTGAATACGAATGCAACTTAAAAACAATTATTAAATCTCACAAAACTAAACATTGCAACAGAATATTTAACGTTATTTAGATATATATATTTTTTATATCCACAAAGACCCCATAATCATTTATTATTTCTTCAATTTGAAAGACAGAAAGAGAACTATGTAAAAAGAATATGAACCACTTAATAAATTTCACTTATCCTAAAAGTTATAGAAATATGGGCCTTATTAATAATATTTGTTGGTTTTGTGATGAAAAAATGAGCAAATATCTTCTAACTTATAGATGAAGGATGAAAACTGCTTTGGAAATAAAGATGAAATGTTTTAGGATTTGTTTGGCCTGATTTCAACACAAATTTAGCACATTTGTGTTTGCTTCTACATGTTAACTTCAAAAATGGAATTAACCCTACATGATTGTGAAAGCACTAGCCTTAAAGGCAATCCAGATACTCAACAATACAAATTTCACTAAAATAGCAGGTAAAATGCAAAAAAGTTGAAGAGACGTAAAAAATTTATATAGTGCTTCGGCTATCTTCAGTTAACATCCACTTTAATCAATATTTTAATGATCCTTCTAGCTAGATATCTCTGGATCTTAACTAGTTTTTCTTACATCAGAATTACGATTGATTTGAATTGTTCAGAGAAGATAAGAAGTGAAGAAGAGTTTATGATTCAGCAAAGCAATTGTATTTCCTTTCCAAACCCGATCCAGCAGAATCTAGGCATGACCAACGGTATCTCCCTTTTTCTAGTTGAAGGCAATATGGTATTTATAGAAGTTTGAAGATGAGTTGGATCAAGATATTGCATCAGTGGGAATATTTATGGGGTAGAATGCAACGCCAGAGAAATGACCCTAATCCGGACAGGATCGATACTTATCCATAGACTTGGCGTATTTTCATCCCTCGTCGATTCTTGTGCCCTTCATATGTTCTTGTGATGCCCTCTATCAAGTTTCATAGGATTTGGATTTCATTTGTACGTACTTGAAAGTCGAACCATGTTGAGTTGTCTTCAAAATTTACAGTCCATAAAGTATCTTGAATTCGGGATATCGAATTTCTACCAAACTTGTGGTTAGGCTAATTCAAGGATTAGGATTAAGATGTCATGGCTCATACAGGGTTGTGCACATTAATTATGGATTAGTACTAATCCGTAGGGGATGGATCAAAGCCTATCCATTTACTTAGCTTATTTTTGGGTTATTTGTAACGACCTGTATTCTACGTATCGGTGGATCGTAGAATATTTCTGTTATTTATATATGAGGTCATATGGTTCTATAACTTTGGGAAATGACTAATAGGGTCATTTCTTACCTTAACTATTTTTTTTCAAGTTTTTATATGATCATTTTACCCTTGGCTTTTTTTCGTCTGTAACATTTGATTGGTAAAGGATCTATATCTAAGGCCACTACCACTGAATCCTGATAATGGTTTCACATTTCCTAGGGTGGTCATATTAAACAAACAGACTTACCATTTTGGAGGAATGATAGAAATAAGATATGAAGAGGGTTAGGCGGCTTTGTTAGGTCTAAAGAGGTCAATAGTGGATGGGTCCAAGATCCAATTTGGGATTTGGACTCGTGGGGGCTGAATAAGGTAGGGGAATCTTCTTCTATTCATTTTCACAACTCCCAAAATAGATCTCATACCTCATTAATGGCTTCCACCTCGCTAATCCTCCATTAACCCTTACTTTAAGTAGCTACACCTCATCTTTAGTGAAAATTAAGTCAAATCAACGTTAAATCAAGATAAAATTGCTGCAGCACCAAGGGATTTGTGCAAAACACTATTCACCTTAGATCTAACAATGTCTGAGTGATTAAGATGAGTGATTAGTACCTTTGCTCATTAACTAGGGTGTATTAGCCTATAATCACCTTCTAAAAAAGTGGGATAACGCTTATAAATAATATTATCACACATATGTAATTTTGGAATGATTTGGATAATGTTTGTGAAACTCGAATTTGAGGGGGAGGGGAGGGTTAAGTGCTACCTTATGAACATATGTCATCTCTCTTATTTAATGCTTTGGTTGCATTGACTGAACCAAGTGTTGTTTGAGTATTTATTTTATGCTAAATGCTTGTTTGGGAATATTTGAATGGGTGCAAACGCCAAACTAATGGCGGATTGGAAATATGATGTGGACTGGGGTGGTATAAGTTTCGGTTTGGCATAGTCTGGATTCATATACTAATTCAAGGGGATGACAAGAAAGGTCCGAAGAAGCCACACACCAAGTTTTAAGTCGATTGGAATTGGCAAGATCGATTGTTGGCACTTTTACTATCTCGAATTAGCCTACAACTTTGGATAGGCTTGGGAGAAGAGTTGTAGCTGGGGCCGGTTAGAAGCTAAGGAGGGAGGTGGGTCGAACCCGGATTGGTATATTGACCTAAAAGCAGATCGAGTATGACGATCCGAGGCGGATTGGTTATACCAATCCTAGCCCTAGGGGGTTTGTGCTCGGTGATTTCCAGGGAAAATGGGGGATCCTCATGGAGCTTCGTGATGGAGTATGGTTCGCGACCCTTGGCACGACGGTTCGTACGATGACTATCTACAGAGACTATTTTTCCTTCTTAAGGAACAATTCCAATACGACGACTAATCAGGCACGAGACGCAGATAAACGACAAGAGGTTGCATCGATGGGTTATCTGAGAGATATATGAGTATAAAGACTTCAAACGGGGGTTATGCAGACAATCCCAAAGATAAATTCTATTATGGGAAGCCACATGTGCGAAGGAGTCATTGGTACTCAGGACTTTGGTACACCCTTGAGAGAGTTGTACAAGGATGGATCAGAGTCAGTAGATGTTTCAGACTTGATCTTCTTGGACTCCAAAGTCAGTCAACGTTTTAGACGTGGGTAAGGTTATCGTCTCCAGTCAGTGACGTTATGACAGGTCGATAGACTGGTAGAGTTGGTCGATATTTCAATCTACCGGTGTTTCAAAGGAGAGGGTGGCTAAAGTACCATATGTTTTACGCACTGAGTCAGTGAATGTGAGGATGGATGTTATACTTGGATGTTTGCTATCACCTTAGCACACATACCTTATTTACACATAGTGATGTGAAGACCTTAGGGAAGAGTACATTTATATATGTGCTAACTCTTTGGTGCAGGGACAGATTAGGTATGACTCTTCATACCTATTGTGATACTTTGTCAGTACTTGGGATACTATCGCTCACATAAAACTTTATCTGACTTGGAGTTATATGTATTGCTTCTTATTATTGTGGGTACTCTTAAATGAGCAGACTAGAGGCATGTTAGGTGTGCATAGGTAGCTGACCGGAGGACGAGCAGGAGGCTATTCTACGTATTGTTTATATACTTATACCATGTTTACTTGCGTTGTCCACTACTTGGGCATAATAGTGTTTTATGTAGAGACAATTATTTGGAGTTATCACCATGTATGACTTTTATTTGGTGTTATGTTGTATTTTGGATCTGTTACTTTAATGGCTATGATTCATTATTAGCGTATACTATCTCGCCTGTTTTATATCTATTATGTTACTGTTATACTTCATTCCATGCGTTGTGCGATATACAACATGTTATTTGGGTCATTTCTCTAATGTCAACCTTGATGATCACCTTACATTGGCCGAACACCGCCACAACGCACTATTTGGGAATTGGAAGCGTAGGGCGGTCGTCACATTTAGTATTTGAACTTGGATTGCTTAGTTTAACCTAAGTGGGAGACGGTATACGTATACGAGTGTGTGTACTTGTGATATATTTTGGTTTCCAAAACTATATCTATATACTATTAGTATATATGTAAGGGTGAAGTCGCACTTCAAGCATGCACCTCTAAGTAGGATTCCTTGGAAATGAGGCTAATTGTCTTCTTTACAGATTGAATGATGAATTGTAAAATAAGGAATACTGTTAGGAACTCCACTTCTGGGATTGAGAAAGGAGCGGGTTCGGGGTCTAACAATGCTAATACTCTTGATATTCAGATTATGTTCACTGCCTGCATAAGAGACATGCTGAGAAATACTCAAGGAGTTTCTCCTAATGCTGAGGTAAGTGGTGCACTAGTGCAGGCGTCCAGAGCTGACTTTCTAAGTTTAACAAGGACTTTACCAGTTTGGATGGTAAACCATTTCAAGAACGAAATTAGCTATGGAAGTCAAAGATTGGCTCGATACTTGTAAGCGCATCTTCGAGGATCTTGAACTTGAAGATGCTATGAAGGGGAGGTTGGCCTCACGTCAACTTCAAGACAGAGTCATGAATTGGTGGAATGCCATCAAGGCTGCTACTCCCGAGCATCAATTTACTTGGGATCAGTTTATGGTGCGTTTCTGTGGCAAGATCATTCCGAACGCCCAAAAGTCGAAACTATTTTTGAGATTTGTTGAACTTAAGCAGGGAGATAGAACTATCTTTGAATATATTGATGAATTTAACGCTCTGTCAAAATATGGGATGTCTTTCATCGACACTCCAAGAAGAAGAACGAGAAGTTCGTCAGTGGGTCAGAGGAATCCTTGGGGGAAAGGCTTATTAATCATATGATGAGACTTTTGAGTTCATCGTTGGAAAAGTTCTGAGGGTGGAATGCCTTTACCCTAAGCCAAAGATTGAAGCAGCTGTTGTTCAAAAAGAAGAGCCAAAGCCGCATTCAGGTGGCGGAGGTAATAAAAAGTGGAACAACAAAAGGAAACCTTTCCAGGACAAAGGTGGACAGAAGAAGAAGGTTAAGGCTGAGTTGGTCTGCTATAATTGTGGAAGAAGGGGACGTTTCAGCAGGGACTGCAAGTTTCGGGTAAATAAGTGTTTTAATTACAGCAAGGACGAACACCTCAAGAAAGATTGTCCAAAGCCCCTGAAAGAAAAGAAGTTAGTGAGAGCATATGCTATTAATGGTGTTCCTTTTTCGTCCAATGCCCAACCACGACGGAGAAAGAAAAGGGCGTCGTAATCTATGGTAAATTTCCTGTTTATGATATTCCTATTCGAGTTTTGTTTAATACCGTGGATTCCCATTCCTCAATATCTAGTAACTAGTTAGGTAAGTTGGAATTAGAACCCAAAATTGTGGATTGCCCATTGGTTGTGACAAACCCAGTTAGTGGCTCTACTAGCCTTTGGATGATTTGTCATTGGTTGGTCTTACCGAGTCATGGATGTATGTAACACCCCATTATTTTAAATATTAAAATTAACAAATTAAAGAATAATTAATTTTAAATGTGAGAATTAAGGGAAACGGGTTACGCCATTGCGTTCGTCTCGAAATTCTGCTAGAGATAGAGTCCGAGTTTACGTGAATTGGACTCCGTATGAAGAAGTTATGGCCCTCACAACTTTCAGAAATTTATATAAAACACTTTAGAAAATTAAATACCAAGGCAGGTTGACCTGGGGGTCGACCTACCCCAGGCCAGGTCGACCAGGGGGTCGACCTCCCTATATACAGGTTGACCTGGGGGTCGACCTACTCCCCAGGCAGATCTGAAATGTGACGATGTTTTAACTCACTGCCGAGTCATTAGGGCTGAGGTGGTTATTCTATCTTGTCTGGATGGTCTTGATTTTTTCTAGGTTAATCTGACGGCTCTTAATTAATTAAAATTCTATATAAGCAACCTAACCCTCAACCTAAAATCACACTAATTCATACCAAGAGCCATCATGCTGTCAATGGTGAACCTAGAGTAGCTGCCATTCTCTTTCAACTCAAAAGCAAGATAGAAGCAAGAATCAAAATCAAATCTAATCTAAATTATAATAACAATTAGTCTACATTAAAGGCGAGCAGTTCAGTTTCAGAATATAGATCCCAGAAAAACAAGACTGTTCTTTTGTTTGTGAGTATAATTTCTTTCACAAAATAATTAATAAATTAATTATGATGGGTCATGACTTGGATTATGAGAACATGTCTATTGAATCATGTGACGTTACTTGATTTTGTTTGTGAATATATGATTGGTTTATTGACTTATGTTTGTAGATCTAAATCATACATGAATCTTATGCAAGTTTAGGATGTTAAAGCATATGCGAATCTTATGTAAGTTTGGGATGTTAAATTATATACGAATCTTATGTAAGTTTGGGATGTTAAAACATATGTGAATCTTATGCAAGTTTGTTTCTACATATGCTAATTTGTATATGAATCCTATGCAAGTTTGGGATGTTAAATCATACGCTAGTTGTATATGAATCTTATGCAAGAATGGGGATGTTAAATCATATGCTAGTTTATGAATCTTATGCAAGTTTGGAATGTTAAAACATATGTGAATCTTATGCAAGTTTAGGATGTTAAAGCATATGTGAATCTTATGTAAGTTTGGGATGTTAAATTATATATGAATCTTATACAAGTCTGTAGGTGGATTATACACAAGTTCATATGTGAATCAAGTATATACATATGCTAGTTTATATGTAAAACATGTGACATTAATTTACATGTTTAGATCCATATGCAAGTTCACATTTATATGTTTAGATCTATATTTAGATCCATGGCAGTACATAGTTATGCAAATTTATGTTCTATATGCCCATTGCCTATGCTAGTTTTGTATGTGAATCATATGCTAGTTTTGTATGTGAATCATATGCTAGTTTGAATGTAAGTTTGTATGAAATTCATGTGCAAGCTATAGGAAAACCATATCCATATATGCAAGTTCACGATTACATGTTTAGATCTATATTTAGATTCATGATAGTTTATGCAAATTTATGTTATATATATATCCATTGCCTATGCAAGTTCTTGGCTATGCAAACTTATGTTATGATCTATTTTATGTGTTATGCAAGTTGTGATGTTGCTTTTCTTTTTATAAGTTAGACTATTTTCGAGTCTAACATATATCGTATTAAAACGAACGAATAACGTGGGGATAATGGGAAAATATTAATTTTGCAAAATTGTGAATTGGCATAAAATGGCTTTAAAGGCATATAATTAAATTGAGACATTAATTGGTATAATTTATATAACTAAAAAGTATGGACATAATTTAGGTGACAATTATGAACATGGATTAAAATTGGAAGTTATTGGCAATTTGAAATAGGGATATTAATTCAAATTGGGGTTGAATAATAATAATGCATAATAAATGCCTAAGACACGAGGTTAGACTCGTTTGTGGTGTAAGACTGCCCGGACCCGCCCGGCAAATCCAGCAACCACAAACGGTAGTCTAATGTGAGAGGTCAAAGACATAAATTAAATGAGTAATAAATGCCTAAGACACGAGATTAGACTTGTTTGTGGTGTAAGACTGCCCGGACCCGCCCAGCAAATCCAGCAACCACAAACGGTAGTCTAATGTGAGAGGTCAAAGGCATAAATTAAATGAGTAATAAAGGCCTAAGACACGAGGTTAGACTCGTTTGTGGTATAAGACTGCCTGGACCCGCCCGCCAAATCCAGCAACCACAGACGGTAGTCTAATGTGAGAAGTCAAAGGCATAAATTAAATGATGCTTAGACACGAGGTTAAGTCTGGCTTGTGGTAGAAGTCTGCCCGGAACCGACCGACATATCCAGCAGCCACAAGCAATCGACTTAATGTGAGAGGTCTGTGCATTAATAATTAATTAATGCTGATCAAAGACGAATATGAATGACAAACAGAAGTTTGGTTGAGTGAATAATTCTCCGAGTACCAATCTGATGTTGATTTCGGTCTTCGGGGTTGATACTTAGGGACTTATTCTCTTAACCAATGTATCAGTGAACTTAGATGTACTTAATCATAAATTAAGTAAAATATGATAAGTGGATAAGGTTAAGACCAACTTAACCAATAAGTGAATAGGGTCACGACAAACTTAACCAATAATATGTATTGATCTGATAGAGTTAAGACAAACTTAACCAATAATATATATTGATTTGATAAGCAGATAGGGTTAGGACCAACTTAACCAATAATATAAGTGGACAGGGTTAAGACCAACTTAACCAATAATATAAGTGGATATGGTTAAGACCAGCTTAACCAAATATATATATATATATATATACTGATCTGATAAGCAGATAAGGTTAAGACAAGCTTAACCAATAACACATATTGATTTGATAAGTGGGTAACATGGGTGACATGTGGGAAATAATTATAAACACTTAACCAAGTGGAAACACGTAAGAAGACATGAATAAGAGGGGGTTAAGTGGGAAATCCTAGTGGGGACCAAGCATAGGTGGAAAGCTTGTGTCAAGCGTAGGGACCCTTTTCAACCAGTAACCCATTTAGTATCTAAGTGAGCTCGATTTAGACCGAGGACTGGATATGCTTACTAGGTTTGATTGTAAGAGGTCAAAACGGGTTAGCGGTGGCAACGCAAGTCCAATGGGGTCATGTGCGTGCATGGGCCGGGCTGGTAGGTAAGACGTTGTTGCATCGTGTAGGTATAAGCCGTGCATCTTTAGTGGTATCGGGTTGCCACTTTAGGAAGTGATACACCCCACTGTGGGACCAGCACGGGTATCTACGAGTTAGGGAGCCGATCGAATGAGGAAGGTAGTGGGTACGACTAGCGGAGATAGGGGCAGACGACACCTATGACAGCAGCTAGGAGTACAAGAAACTACCATATTATGAATAAATGTTGTGACTAGACTGGGGAGGGTAATGGGTACAGCTAGTGGAGGTAGGAGCAGGCGGCACCTACAATAGCAGCTAGGAGTACACGAAACTACTATATTATAATTATGATTAGTAAGAGGGACCAACTTCCAGTATGGGACTAGTAATGGTGCAGTGTAATTAGCATTGGTGCAGTATAGTAATTATCCTATAGCGATTAGGAACGAGATTAACGCCAGAATATTCCTCTTGTTTTTTTTGACTTGCCTACTTGTTTCACAGTCATTCCTTGTTTTACCAGTTTATGCCTTATCCTAATTACTTTAATAATTATATTGTTAAATTTATAGTACTTGCCAGATTTTACGTCTGACCCCCTTGTTTTCGCCTCTTTTCTTCCTTCCCCCCTGGTTCTCAGGGTGGGACTAGTACTAGTGGAGCTTTATTTGGATCTCTTTCTCTCTCTTTTGGAAGTGCTTGGATTGCTGAAAGTAAAGTTCAGCTCATCTCTTTTATGGCTACTTATGTTGGGGTTGTGCTTTTTACTTTATGTACTCTGAAAACAATTTGTCAAGATGGATATTAATTGTACTTGGTTTATGAAGTTGTTGTAATCAAACTATTTCTCCACTGCAATAGAAGTTGTTTTAAAATTTTCAAGTACCAATATATGTATCTGTCATGTTATATTCTGATCTATACACTAATAATACTCCACGAAAGTTAATGCATTCCCTTTGAGAGTGACATTAATGGACGTAGGGCGTTACACGTGGTATCAGAGCTGAAGGTTAACAGAAAAGATAAGGGATTTTGAAAAACTATTTTTCAAAAGCGTTTTTGTAAAGAAATACTTTCAAAAATATGTTTTAAGGAAAGTATTTTCAAGAGAAAAGTTTGTTTTAAAACCATAACCCCCAAGAGCCATATATCTTTCCTTCGGTTCTCCATTTTGAATCTCTTCCTCTTTCCTCTTTATTTCTTCTTCCACGTATAGACGCTTTTTCTAAGATATGTAAGAACTTCCGTACGGTGGGCGGAAAACCGCTTCATGGGACTGGGACGTTTGTCAAAGCTAGAAGGAAGCGGAGGACTTGTTGGTACCTTTAAGATAGACGACGGGAGGAAGGTTCAATTAGCTGCTTGGTTAATGAAGGATGAAACCTCATTTTAGTAGGAGGTCACGAATGGAGAATGTGCAGGAGAGACATGGATAGTACACACGATAAGAAAGTAGATCCAAAGAAAAGCGGTAAGGATAACAAGGGGCCAGGAGAAAAGGAAGGGCCACACTTGTGAAATACATGACTACTTAAATAAAGATGTTAGAAAGAAGAAGAAGAAGACTAGTTGTTATCGTTACGGAGAAACAGGACATCTTATTAGGATCGTCCAAAGAAGCAAAAGGCAAAGGTAAGGGCAAAGTACAGGATCTTCTGGAGGACAGACGCGTTCCCTCACGGCTGGCATACCTGATAGAGGTAGAAATATCTTGGTTGGAAGTTTGGTTTTTCTTTTTTTGATCATCCTGTTCAAAACTTGTTTGAATTCTGGCGCTTCACACTCGTTTGTATCTGCTTTTTCAGTTGAAAACACTGCACCTAAATACTAGTCTAGTTACGGATCCCATAGTAGTCTCAAATCCTATTGATGGTTCGACTCATCTTTCAATAATTTGTCGGGATTTGAGAGTATCTATCTTGAGCGTTGAGTTTGAATGCAACGCCTTCGTTCTTGGCTTCACGGGCTATGGATTGATTCTAGGCATGGATTGGTTATCCAGTAATGGTGCCAACCTCGATTGTGAAAAGAGAGTGGTTAGACTTATGACTCGTTGTGGAAAGACCCTTGATATTTCTTATGACCCTAGAGGTCCGGTGATGCTTAGCTATCTAGAATCTCTTGACGCATCCAACGTTGATTTGGAATTTGTTCGTGTGGTTCGTGATTATGGTGACGTCTTCGATGAAGCTCGGGGTTTACCCCAAGGCGCGAGATAGACTTTCGTATATACCTTGTAAATAATGCAAAGCCAGTTGCATTATCGGTGCGCCACATGGCTCCGAGAAAGAAAAGAGAACTCAGTAAGCAAAGGAGTTGCTTGAGAAGGGGTTCATAAGAGGAAATATTTCAGAATGGGGTGCTCCAGTTGTTTTTGCTACAAAGGCTGATGGTTTACTTAGACTGTGCGTGGACTATAGAGAATTGAATAAGCTCACCAAGAAGAATAGACACCCATTGCCGAGGATAGACGATTTATTCGATCAGTTGGTCAGTGCTTCAGTTTTCTCGCAACTGGATTTGGCTACAGGATTTCATCAGCTAAGGGTAGCTGAAGATAGCATAGATAAGACTGCATTTAGAACTCCTGACAGTTTCTTCGAGTGGCTTGTCATGCCTTTTGGTTTGACGAATGCAACCGCATACTTCATTGACTTAATGAGTAGGGTGTTTAGGGAGTTTCTAAACAAGTTTGTGGTAGTCTTTGTGGACGATATCTTGGTTTTCTCTAGAAACAAGGAAGAGCATGCCCTACATCTTAGGGAAGTCATAGAGACCCTACGAGCGCATCAACTCAAAGCTAAGTTCTCCAAGTGCTATTTTTGGAGAAAAGAAGTGAGGTTCTTAGGACACGTGGTCTCTAAGGAAGGGATAGCTGTGGATCCCGCAAAGGTGGTAGCAATCCAAGATTGGAAAATTCCTAAGAACGCAACAGAAGTAAAAAGCTTTTTAAGGCTAGCTGGTTATTATAGGAAGTTCATTAAGGACTTCGCGAAGATATCAGCCCCACTTACTCGATTAACGAAGAAGAACTTGACTTTTGCTTGGGATGTTGACTATGACGATGCTTTCCAGCATTTGAAGGGGACGTTGACGGCAGCTCCAGTTTTAGTTTTGCTAGATGGATGTAAGCCATTCACAGTGTATACCAGTGCTTGTAGGACAGGGCTTGGAGCAGTTTTCGATGCAAGAGGAAAAGGTGATATGCAAAAGGCGGCAAGTACGAGCATTGCTTATCATCCACAGACGGATGGACGGACAGAAAGGGGTGAATAGAATCCTTGAAGATCTTTTGAGGTTATGTATCCTAGATTTTGGAGGGACATGAGAAGAGGCAAAGAGCTTAGTGGTGTTCACGACGTGTTTCATGTATCGCATTTGCGGAAGTGTTACAAGATACCGCGGAAGTAGTGGAGCCGAACATGCTTAGAGAAGTGAAAGTAGAGTGAGATGCCGCGATTAGACGAGCTCCTACATGCATCCTTAGGTCAAAGGTATAAAAGCTACGCAACAAAGTGGTCAAGTTGGTCAAAGTACAATGGGGAGATGATCAAGGAGACGCGACTTGGGAAACGGAAGACAAGATGCGTACAGCGTACCCTTTCCTTTTCGAGGGTATGATTTTTAACTTCCCCTTTTTTTTACCGTTTTGTCGATACTTGTCCTATCTTCGCGATTATATCTTCGATCTCTAGTTAGGAAAAACCTATGGTTGTAAACATGTGTTTGAGACATGTTATGTTTGGTGGATGCAAATGGATGCAAGTGGTTGCTAGTGGTTGCTCGTGGATGCATGTATACACACATTAGGCACTAGATCGGCTCAGTCACTTTCATATTGCATATAAATATGTGTGCATATTTAATGGATGTATAATGGTTGTGTTATCATATGGATGCTGCATTTTGATGAATGGTTGTGCACACATGTAGAAATAATATATTTCGTTAGGATTCTTTCGCATACATAATGGACGCATGGCACTGTCATGATTTGCATTAAGGAGGTCAACTGAATCAGTAGACCGCCTGATTTTGCACTAGATAAGGAACATATACACACACTTTTTGCATATGTTCATACGACATTAGAAATCTTGTAAGGACAATGGATGCCTGTGTTTGATGGTTGACTAGATGGATGATTGGATGTTAGGATATACATTCTCCTTAACTTGGAGATTTCGGGGGCGAAATCCCTTTAAGGAAGGGAGAATGTAACACCCCATGATTTTAAATATTAAAATTAACAAATTAAAAAATACTTAATTTTAAATGTGAGAATTAAGGGAAATGGGTTACGCCATTGCGTTCATCTCGGAATTCTGCTTCAGATAGAGTCCGAGTTTGCGTGAAATGGACTCCGTATGAAGAAGTTATGGCCCTCAGAACTTTCAGAAATTTATATAAAACAATTCAGAAAATTAAATACCAAGGCAGGTCGAACTGGGGGTCGACATACCCCAGGCCAGGTCGACCAGGGGGTCGACCTCCCTATATACAGGTCGACCTACCCCCTCCCCCCCGGGCAGATCTGAAATGTGACGATGTTTTGACTCACTGCTGTGTCATTAGGGATGGGGTGGTTATTCTATCTTGTCTGGATGGTCTTGATTTCTTCTAGGTTAATCTGACGGCTCTTAATTAATTCAAATTCTATATAAGCAACCTTACCCTCAACCTAAAATCACACTAATTTATACCAAGAGCCATCATGCTGTCAATGGTGAACCTATAGTAGCCGCCGTTCTCTTTCAACTCAAAAGCAAGATAGAAGCAAGAATCAAAATCAAATCTAATCTAAATTAGAATAACAATTAGTCTACATCAAAGGCGAGCAATTCAGTTTTAGAATACAGATCCCAGAAAAACAAGACTGTCCTTTGTTTGTGAGTATAATTTCTTTCACAAAATAATTAATAAATTAATTATGATGGGTCATGACTTGGATTATGAGAACATGTCTGTTGAATCATGGACCGTTACTTGATTTTGTTTGTGAATATGTGATTGTTTTGTTAATTTATGTTTGTAGATCTAAATCATACATGAATCTTATGCAAGTTTAGGATGTTAAAGCATATGCGAATCTTATGTAAGTTTGGGATGTTAAATTATATACGAATCTTATGTAAGTTTGGGATGTTAAAACATATGTGAATCTTATGCAAGTTTGTTTATACATATGCAAATTTGTATATGAATCCTATGCAAGTTTGGGATGTTAAATCATACGCTAGTTGTATATGAATCTTATGCAAGATTGGGGATGTTAAATCATATGCTAGTTTATGAATCTTATGCAAGTTTGGGATGATAAAACATATGTGAATCTTATGCAAGTTTAGGATGTTAAAGCATATGTGAATCTTATGTAAGTTTGGGATGTTAAATTATATATAAATCTTATGCAAGTCTGTAGGTAGATTATACACAAGTTCATATGTGAATCAAGTATATACATATGCTAGTTTATATGCAAAACATGTGACATTAATTTACATGTTTAGATCCATATGCAAGTTCACATTTTTATGTTTAGATCTATATATAGATCCATGGCAGTACATAGTTATGCAAATTTATGTTCTATATGGCCATTGCCTATGCTAGTTTTGTATGTGAATCATATGCTAGTTTTGTATGTGAATCATATGCTAGTTTGAATGTAAGTTTGTATGAAATTCATGTGCAAGCTATAGGAAAACCATATCCATATATGCAAGTTCACGATTACATGTTTAGATCGCTATTTAGATCCATGATAGTTTATGCAAATTTATGTTATATATATATATATATATAAATATATATATATATATATGCCCATTGCCTATGCAAGTTCTTGGCTATGCAAACTTATGTTATGATCTATTTTATGTGTTATGCAAGTTGTGATGTTGCTTTTCTTTTTATAAGTTAGACTATTTTCGAGTCTAACATATATCATATTAAAACGAACGAATAGCGTGGGGACAATGGGAAAATATTAATTTTGCAAAATTGTGAATTGGCATAAAATGGCTTTAAAGGCATATAATTAAATTGAGACATTAATTGGTATAATTTATATACTTAAAAAGTATGGACATAATTTAGGTGACAATTATGGACATGGATTAAAATTGGAAGTTATTGGCAATTTGAAATAGGGATATTAATTCAAATTGGGGTTGAATAATAATAATGCATAATAAATGCGTAAGACACGAGGTTAGACTCGTTTGTGGTGTAAGACTACCCGGACCCGTCCGGCAAATCCAGCAACCACAAACGGTAGTCTAATGTGAGAGGTCAAAGGCATAAATTAAATGAGTAATAAATGCCTAAGACACGAGGTTAGACTCGTTTGTGGTGTAAGAGTGCCCAGACACGCTCGACAAATCCAACAACCACAAATGGTAGTCTAATGTGAGAGGTCAAAGGCATAAATTAAATGAGTAATAAAGGCCTAAGACACGAGGTTAGACTCGTTTGTGGTATAAGACTTCCCGGACCCGCCCCCGAATCCAGCAACCACAGACGGTAGTCTAATGTGAGAGGTCAAAGGCATAAATTAAATGATGCTTAGACACGAGGTTAAGTCTGGCTTGTGGTAGAAGTCTTCCCGGAACCGCCCGACATATCCAGCGGCCACAAGCAATCGACTTAATGTGAGAGGTCTGTGCATTAATAATTAATTAATGCTGATCAAAGATCAATATGAATGACAAACAGAAGTTTGGTTGAGTGAATAATTCTCTGAGTACCAATCTGATGTTGATTTCGGTCTTCGGGGTTGATACTTAGGGACTTATTCTCTTAACCAATGTATCAGTGAACTTAGATGTACTTAATCATAAATTAAGTAAAACATGATAAGTGGATAGGGTTAAGACCAGCTTAACCAATAAGTGGATAGGGTAAACACAAACTTAACCAATAATATTTGTTGATCTGATAGGGTTAAGACAAACTTAACCAATAATATATATTGATTTGATAAGCGGATAGGGTTAGGACCAACTTAACCAATAATATAAGTGGACAGGGTTAAGACCAACTTAACCAATAATATAAGTGGATAGGGTTAAGACCAGCTTAACCAAATATATACATATATATATATATATATATATATTGATCTGGTAAGCAGATAAGGTTAAGGCAAGCTTAACCAATAACACATGTTGATTTGATAAGTGGGTAACATGGGTGACATGTAGGAAATAATTATAAACACTTAACTAAGTTGAAACATGTAAGAAGACATGAATAAGAGGGGGTTAAGTGGGAAATTCTAGTGGGGACCAAGCATAGGTGGAAAGCTTGTGTCAAGCGTGGGGACCCTTTTCAACCAGTTACCCATTTAGTATCTAAGTGAGCTCGATCTAGATCGAGAACGGGACACGCTTACTGGGTTTGATTGTAAGAGGTCAAAACGGGTTAGCGGTGGCAACGCAAGTCCAACGGGGTCATGTGCGTGCATAGGCCCAGGCAGGTAGGTAAGACATTGTTGCATCGTGTAGGTATAAGCAGTGCATCTTTAGTGGTGTCGGGTTGCCACTTTGGGAAGTGATACACCCCAATGTGGGACCAGCACGGGTATCTACGAGATAGGGAGCCGATCGAATGGGGAAGGTTGTGGGTACGACTAGCAGAGATAGGGGCAGGCGGCACCTATGACAGCAGCTAGGAGTACAAGAAACTACCATATTATGAATAAATGTTGTGACTAGACTGGGGAGGGCAGTGGGTACAACTAGTGGTGGTAGGAGCAGGCGGCACCTACGATGGCAGCTAGGAGTACACAAATCTACTATTATTATAATTATGATTAGTAAGAGGGATCAACTTCCTGTATGGGACTAGTAATGGTGCGGTGTAATTAACATTGGTGCAGTATAGTAATTATCCTGTAGCGATTAGGAACGAGATTAACGCCAGAATATTCCTCTTGTTTGTTTTGACTTGCCCACTTGTTTCACAGTCATTTCTTGTTTTACCAGTTTATGCCTTATCCTAATTACTTTAATAATTATATTGTTAAAGTTATTGTACTCGCCAGACTTTATGTCTGACCCCCTTGTTTTCGCCTCTTTTCTTCCTCCCCCCTAGGTTCTCAGGGTGGGACTAGTACTAGTGGAGCTTGATTTGGAGCTCTTTCTCTCTCTTTTGGAAGTGCTTGGATTGCTGAAAGTAAAGTTCATCTCATCTCTTTTATGGCTACTTATGTTGGGGTTGTGCTTTTTTACTTTATGTACTCTGAAAACAATTTGTCAACATGGTTATTAAGTATACTTGGTTTATGAAGTTGTTGTAATCAAACTATTTCTCCACTGCAATAAAAGTTGTTTTAAAATTTTCAAGTACCAATATATGTATCTGTCTTGTTATATTCTGTTCTATACACTAATAATACTCCATGAAAGTTAATGCATTCCCTTTGAGAGTGACATTAATGGACGTGGGGTGTTACAATGTACTTTTAATGTGATTGTTTTGTTTTGAGTTTTATTGTGTTTGGTATTATCCTTGGAGTTGATTGGCTTTAGAGGTACAGGGTATGATGGACTGTGAGAGGCCTTTGATGATCTTCCTGGACAAGGGGGTGATGGGCGAAGGGTGGTGTTGGGTTGTCTACCTGGTGATGTGGTGATGGCTAGTTCCCTATATTCGTTTGATATTCTGCACAATGAGTTATTGTGTGTACTTATTGCTAGAGAGTACCGGGACATCTTCGAGGAAGTGACCAGACTTCCACCACATAAAGCGATGGTGTTCCGTATCGATCTAATGAAAGATGTCAAACCTAAAGTAATTCCTCTTAGGAGGATGTCACCTATGGAACAACGAGAGCATGAGGTGCAAGTGAATGGTCATTTAAGAAAAAGGTTCATTCGAAGAAGTATATATGAGTGGAGAGCTTCTATTGTATTCGCCACGAAGGCGGATGGTTCTTTTTGATTGTGTGTGGACTACCATGAGTTGAAAAAGGTGACGAGAAAGAACAAGTTGACTTGTTTTGGAAGATTTCAAAGGAATCGACACTACGAAGAAGAGCAGATTATTGCTAAAAGGAAAGAGCTACTTAGCATGTGGGATCTTCTTGTTGTTGAACTTTGTGTTTCTGGGAATCGAGTTCGGATTACAGAAAATTGTGGTTCAGGCACTACGCCATAGATTGCCTACGGCAACCCCAGAGTAATGACGCAGTAGGTACCAAAAAGTGTTGCTATAGGCAAAAAAAGATCTGTGGCAACACTTTTTTGGGGTTGCCTTTTGCCGCGTTGCCTTAGAGTCAAAGGCAACATCTTTGCGACCCTATGGTAACATCAATATATTTGTTGCCACAGGTACCAGTACAACAAAAAAAAATACCCTTTCCCAACTGCCAAAAACAGTTGTAATATGTCTAGTACAGCTGGCAATTGTAATAAAGTCAACCTTTTTTACAACTGTTTCTAGCAGTTGTTAAAATTTGTTTTACAACTGCTAAAAGTAATTACACCTCAACTACTATTAATCAAAGATTTCATAATATTATAATAAATATTATTATAACACAATATTTTATTCAAATAAATATTTTATTTCAACATTTCAAATGGTACAAATTTTTGGACTCCACTATTGTACATTCACTTGTATATTACACAATCATTCATATTTACATACATTCCTCACTATATTGTCACTCGATTCACTCATATGCAGACTCACACATACAACCATAAGCAAGAAAAAATGCATGAAATAGCATATTAAACAAGCTGGAATTATGGATGTCGAGTTGACCATTGTGCTTTACTTGCAATTTCCATGGCTTGCATGCAAATTGCATCATTGGTTCAGAGAGCAAGCATTTCTAATCTTACAGCTTCTCAGACTGAATGACATTAGGTCCAGCCATAACAAGAATGGCTCAGCTCCCATAAGCATTTTGTAAAGATATGATGAACAGTCCGTCTCTTGCTACAATCATTGAACAAAAACGATAACAAGGAGTTTTAATTCAGTAGCTGGTAAAGAAAATTTGCATCTTCGTTCATGAAAGTATATTCATGTTGTTCTCTGTTGTTACATTGAATGCTTCATGAAGATTAAATATTTTTACTGTAAAACAAATGGTTTGGCGGGATATACATACCAAAGGAGGCGGTTAAAGAGGTGGGAATCCCAACGTTGAAGTTTCCACCTGCATTTAGATATATAGGTTATTCGCAATCTAAATGACAAACAAAATAGTAACATGGTGAACAAAATAAACTAAAATACTGAAGTTTCTGTAGGATGATTGTTTAGCAAAGCTTTTTCCTTGTCTGTGTGAGTCTGAATACAAATATTCCTTAGTAGTAGTATAGCACAGTGATAAAGAAGATCATCTCAACTCATCTTTATGTTCAGACTGGCCCCATACACCACAAAAACATCTAACATTCCCACAAGTAATCTAGTGTCCTATTTTTGTATTTAAACATCTTTAGTTTCTTCCAGAGCTGTAACCATTATGAAAGAAAGAAATCTATGGTGTGTTTGTATGAAAAATAAAACAAACATAAAGTAGGGGCATCATTATGAAAGCAAGGACAGTAGTTTCTATAGTTCACATTGATATAAATGGAAGTTATATACCAGCACTTCGAACCATATGCTGCACTTCGAACTGAAATCAAACCAAAATCCGGGAGGAATGTCCAAGTAATTAAGCTGCTTCACTTCGAACCATATGCTGCACAATAATTCTAATGGATAATCAAGTAAAATTGAAGAGATCTATATTCATATTTGATTCATGACAACAGTTCTTCCTAATCTTGGAGTAGTTATGAACCACAATGCATGAAGTAAAGGCCCATGTTCCAAACTACTCCATAATATCAACACTTTATCATGAAAAGGCAGTTACGAAACTTCCAGTTTGAAATATAATTCAGCATGTAATACTTCTATCAGATTGAATAATTCAAAACATATTACTGATGAAAATTTGCAGAAAATCGATCTAAAAACCCAAACTAACATCTAACCAAAATTATCAAATGCTTACAGTTGGATTAAAAGAACTGATATACCAATAACTCTCCAATTAATCCAAAAAAACTTCCAAACAAAGGATTCGGTATCACCATATAACTCAATCGATTTATGGCACATAAACTCAATCAACAAGCGCATAAATACATCCTAAATTCCAAATTCATAAGAGGGTACACTAAATTTGTAATAAGTAGTAGAGTACGCCTAAAAGATTGAATCATAATTGCATAAGTGGTAATAGGTGAACATGAATCATTGTCCGTTAACCAGTTGAGAAAGAAATTGAAGATATTCAAACCGGCTTATCAAATAGCCTCCCATAGATCGTCAGTAAACACAGATCACCATTATCCCAGAAAGATCCGAAACTAAAAATTACTTACCCCCATATTCATTTGTTTAAAACATGAACATAGCCTTGTTTGAAATATTGATATCCGGATCAGTTGACCTTGTGCTCTGATTTCTACTGGATAGGAAACCAAATCCTAATAGGTATATTGTCTGGATATGGTCTAAGAAATGAACAAGTTATATGAAGTACCTCCTGATGCTGATAAGTGACCAAATGAGTCCTCCTAAGCATCCTAAGTGTTTGAATTCTTGGCAATCTTAATTCCAACCACATATAAAATTATGCGAAGCTTGTACTTCATACAGAGACAATTTCTTGCCTCATTTGTAGATATCCAACGTGCTTGCTGAGATTCTACCTCTTATACCATCAAAAAAAGAAGAAAAAAGAATGAAAAGAAAAATGCATCATTTTCTGAACAGGCAAAAAGACAAAGGCTACTATATGAACCTCCGATTTCAGAATCTGCAATTCACAAAGGCTACTATATCCTTTATACATTTGCACCTGGAATCACAGAAGATAATGAATAAGAACACTAATAAAAGACAAAGCCTAATTTATTAATGACGACCAAAGCAAAAGCAGATCTGAGAAAGCAACTGACAAGGGTTGAATCTCGCATCAGCAATACAGCCAATCCACGATTGTACGAAGCAGGGACGCGTGAGCTCAGAAGCGTCGAGCTCCAGACAAGTCGACGCTTCAGATTTGGAAAGTAGTCGCGAAGGCTTTGAGGTGAAGTCGACAATCTCGATTACAAACAAAAGGGAAAGCTGGATTTTGTAGGAAAACAATGAAGAAAAGGAATTGAGTCGAGGGAACTAGGCAGAGAAATGAGCAGAGATGAAGGTTAGAAGAGGCATAATCTGTGAATTTGGATTTTAGGTTAGGGTTTGAACGATTTAGAATTGGGAAAGTTGTAGTCGGCCAAAATTTTCTGAAGTGAAAACAAAGAGGATTATTTTTCAGCGGGAAAATGAAAATTTGGGGAAAAGAAGCTGTAGTGTTGAAGGAAAATCAGATTGACGCGGATCAGTAATATGGACCGTTGGATCGTGTTGACGTGGATTGATAATTTTATTCACGCGGCTACTGCAACACATATTGATATCTATGCTAACACATCGAAGCGTGCGTTGCAATAGACAAAAAATAGCATAGCAAAGGCAACAATGTAGCTAGCAACACCATGGGTTTTCGTTGCGATAGGCCATCTATGGCGTAGTGAGGGGAAAGGATAAATTGTAGGAAGAATTGGTGTGGGGTTAGTGATGTTGCTTTTGTTGCTGGTGGTTATTTTATTGGGGTTAGTCGTGCAAACCATGGTATATTTTGTGTGCAAGAGTTATCATCATGAGAGCATCGATAGGTCGAGTTTGGCGGATCATTTGGAGGTATATTTGGGAGAGTATGTGCCATTGAAAGGAAGGCATGTGCAGATGGAGCATTTCTCCGTTTGACGATAATGTTGTTTTGCCTTTGGAGGAGGATGATGATGTTATGTTATGCTGGTATGTATAGGTTTAAAAGAAATGGAGAGGATTACATTTTGTAATCCTCATTAATTTAAGGACACACCATGTTGTTATTAGTAACTTTGATGAAATTTGGGTTTTTCTTATGTATACATGCATGTATTTTGTGATGTGGATTATCTTAATTGCCATAGTTCATTGCATTTGTGGTATGCTTGTTATTACCAATATTATTAGAATAGACTGATATTAGCAACTCAATTAATGAGCTTAGGAGATTTAAAGAACATGTACGCCTGTGATCTCTTCATCATGTATAAGGATACTACTGTTCTTTTTTCTATCATTTCTTTACAATGCCATCATTGATGGACAATGATATAATTTCAATTAAGAAAAATTCCTTGCTGTTTATTTCATTTGCATTTTTAATCATGTTCGATTGGGTTCTTCATTTTTTAAACATTCCTTTTGATTTAATGTTTTCCATTTAATGGCTATGATTGAAGTATCTTCCACCTTCATTTAATTACTTGATTTATTAATTATTAGTTTGAGTTGCATACAGATAAATTTAATTACTCCAACTGTTTGGTCTTCATAGCGGCTTATCTTTTACTTAGTTCACCTGAAATTGCTTGTAGACAAAAAGTTAATTTATACATCAAAATTTATTGCTGAATTACTTTCTTTATTTTGTATTAGCAATCAAATTAAAACAACGTCCAAATTTAGGATATTTAATCATTTTTATAAGTAAATTAATGAATTTTTTAATATGAAACCTAAAACAAAGTTAGGGTTAAGAAAATTTGTGCAACAAAGTGCTTGGATTTGAAGTATTTTGTTTCTTAAATTTGAGTTGATTTTACCCAAAATTTAAAATTAATCTTTTAAATTTGATATGATTTTACAGAGATCAGGATTTTTTTTCAAATAAAATGAAAAAGTTGCTTTATCCCAAGACATAGGAAACAAATTTTAGTATACAAAACATTAAACAATTTTTTAAATAAGGGTTTATCATTTTTAGTTATGAGTTTTTAGTGCTAACGACGTATTTATATCATGAAAAATAACTTATTCAGGAAATGAAGTTTGCATACCAAATGATTTTTTGTGTGTTTTGAATAACATTGGAGAAACGTGTTATGGAAACAATGGAGAAATGCGAGATAATTCATCTCTTCTTTCTCTCCATCATTCTCTTCTTCTTTCCCATTATCTCCTTTGTCGCCGCTTTCCTGTACTTATTTTTTGTAATTAATGTTAAAAAATTTAAACATAAAATAAACCTAACAGCACTTAAAGTTTTATTTTGTCAAATTTTCAAAATTTACAGAGTTTAAAAGAGAGGGGAGAGGATGAAAGATAAAAATACGGACAATTGGTTAAATAAGTTGTTTTCGTAGAATAATGTTTTATATATGGTACTATATTACATTTTATGATATATGTTGATTAATCAAGAGATTGTTGGTGTATGAATGGAAGTAGAAATGGTTATAATTTGTTCTGTTTATTTTGCAATGTCCTCGTCCTAGCTGAATTCATTAACTTTATTTGTACATCTTGCCTGCTCTAATAGCTAACTTGTAATTGTTTAAATGGTACTTTTCAATTTGGTAAAGCAAACTTCTCCTAATGTTTAAATACTTCGACTTGAATGTCATATGTCGAAGCTAGCTAATCTATTAGAAGCTTTTTTTCTTCTAAGCTGCTTCTCTTCTTCTTCTAGAATATACATATGTGATCGCTAGAAAGTCCACGTTTCTGTATTTTAAATTAACTTCGTTAACAAACTGGTGCTGGTACAAAGACTTGAGATAAGATTGAAATACACGTTGAAATATCAAAAGAAATATTTCAGACGACTTTCTTAATGTCCGTAGTCAAGGTCAACGACGGGGAAATGTGGAAGCAAGCATTTATCATTTTGTAGATATGGAGGGAAATTGTAAATTGTGACCATCGTAATACAGTTTAAAAAAAGTAAAAGAGAATCTTATATGTTTTGTCTTCGCGGCTAAATCTAGAGCCAAATACCCACCTAGTCCAATTGGGCTTTAGATGTATTGTATAGTGTTGACTTGACGAAATCTAATGCATCTAGAATCAAGAATCATCGGTGGGTTTTGATCATATAAGAATTTTAATGCTCAAACATTTTCAACATCTTTATTTAATAAGACCGATGTCAGACAAAAACAGTGCAAGAGTGGTTATGTACCATAATGCAGTGTATCTTATGTGAAAAAATGATCTTAATAAACAATTTCGGGCTTGTCGATAGATTTTATCAATTCCAAATTTTTCCTTAATGCGTAGAAGTATGAAATACGACTTCTTCTTCACACAAGTAATGGTGTAAAAAAATAGTTATGCAAAAGTTTAAATTAGAATATAGTATGGTCAATTTGAATAGAATGCAACTTAAAATCAATATTAAGTCACACAAAAATAGATAAGAATTTAGCACATTTGTGTTTACTTCTACATGTTAACTTCACAAATGGAATTAACCCCAAATGATTGTGAAATCACACCTTTAAAGGCAATTAAGATAATCAACAATATAGATCTCACTGAAATAGTGGGTGAAATGCAGAAAAAGTTGAAGAGACGAAAGAATTTTATATAGAGGTTCGACTATCTCCGGTTTACATCCACTTTAATCAAATTTTTATTGACCTTTCTAGCTTGATCTCTATGGATCTTAACTAGTTTTTCTTAGATCTAAATTACAATTGATTTGAATTGTTTGGAGAAGATAAGAAGTGAAGAAGGGTTTATGATTCAGCAGAACAATTGTATTTCCTTTCCAAACCGATCCAGCAAAATCTCGGCACAACCAGCAATATCTTCCTTTTTCTAGTTGAAGGTAATATGGTATTTATAGGAGTTTGAAGATGAGTTGGATCAAGATATTGCACCGATGGGCCTATCTATGGGGTAGAATGCGCAACGCCGGAGAAATGACCCTAATCCAGTAAAAATTTGATGGATCGATACATATCCATAAAACTGGTATATTTTCAGTCCTCGTCTATTCTTGTAGCCTTCATATATTCTTTTAATGCCCTCTGTCAGTTTCGTAGGATTTGGATTTCATTTGTACGTACTTGAGAATCAAACCATGTTGAACCGTCTTCAAAATGTACAGTCCATAAAGTATCTTGAGTTCGAGATATCGAATTGCTACCAAACTTGCGGTTAGGCTAATTCGAGGATAAGGATCAAGATAGCATGGCTCATGAAGGGTTGTGCACTTTGATTATGGGTCAATACTGATCCATAGTGGATGGATCAACGCCTATCCATTTACTTCGCTTATTTTCGCTTTGTTTGTAATGACCTTTATTCTACATATAGGAGGATCGTAGAATATTTATGCTATTGGTATATGAGGTCGTATGGTT
>JASFAX010007223.1:0-26881 GCA_030737875.1 Allium sativum
GTCTGTGAAATGTGTTAAAATTTTATGACGTATTATGATTTGTTGATTGACAGGTATTGTGATTTGAGATTATTCGATTTTCTCACTTAAGTTGAATTATTAATTATTGTCCAAATCTGTCATTTTTTTGTGCTTTATTTTTATAAAAATCCTTTGAAAATAATTGGAAATATTTTTTTTAACTCTCTCCTCTCCATTTTTTATATAAAATTCATCGTATATCCATCATTCTCTAAAATGTGAAATATGCCACCAGTTGTTAGAATATTATGATTTTTGTTTGACTGATTGAAATTTATGATGACCGTTTTTCCTCTTAAGATGAAATTATATTTTTAGTCAATTTTCATCTGTATTTTAAAATCTGTATCCTTTTGATGATAACAAAAGGGGGAGAATGGATTAGATTTTGATTTATGAGTGAATATTTTATAAATATCTTTAATTTTGAAAATTTATTCATACATTTCACTCATGCACAGTTATAGGGGGAGTTTCTGTTGTAGGGGGAGCATTTAAATAGGGGGAGTTCAAATATTCACGAACAAACACATTTATTATATTCAAAATCTTTTATTTTGTTTGTCATCATCAAAAGGGGCAGATTGTTGTATATAACGGTGTTGTATACAAAATTTTATGATTTTTGTTTGATGATAACAACCAAATATATATTTATATAAATGTGTTTGTTATTGTCCTGTTCATTACAACACAGACTGTAATATAATATTTATATTTAAATAGAATACGACTGTATACAGATTCATAAATTTATACAGTATTTTATTTAAATTGAATATTTTATTTCAACTTTCAAACAATACAATCTTTTATAACTCCACTATTTGAATACATCACTGATATACATTCACAGAACATTGTACTTGTAAATAAACAGAATTTAATAGACAAGTTTATTTGAACACAATAAAATAATATTTTATTTCGATCAAACTGGTTTATTACAATATTCAGTACAATTCACATATTCATACACTGCTCTTCACTGCAATTCTCACACTCAGTTACAGTCACACAGTCACTCATACTCACTGTCTCTCTGTTCTTCATTTTCTTTGTCTTCTGTCTTCTATAAGCTTCACAGTCAGTCCAGTCTTCATACCTGTCATATATAGAAACACACACACAGTACACTGCAATAGAAATGAAATAGAATTCATGCGAATACAATTTTTATTTTTGAAAAATTATTTGCCTCGGAATTTCGGTGTGTTTCTCATCATTTTTCTGACTCGATCTGATTTGATCAGCCTCGACATAATCACACTAGTTTGCTGATTTTTGATCAGCCTCAACATAGTGTGACTAGTCTGCTGATATACATATAAACACAAATGTCAAAATCAACACAAGACAGGTCAAAGGAGAAATGGAAATCAAATATGCATATAAAATCAGCAAAGAGGCAAAAATATAATTGATGGTGCCAATACAAAAAGAAAGGTAGCCAAGCAAAAGTCAAAGTGAACAGCAAGGTCACAAGAGCCAAGGAGGTGTGCAAGTGGTGTTAACTACACATCTATACAAAATGGTGCAAGAGTACATAGTTCATGTATGATAATGCACAAAGCAAGTCAAAGTTCACACAGCAAATACATCAATGCAAAATGGCCGAGAACAACAATAATGGTTAAGCTAAACCAACATAGAACAGCAAGAATGCATGGTCAAGATGGTGATGATCCACTCAAGCTAAGCCTAAAAGCACAAGTGTAACATGTATGTGTTGAGTATGGTGCAGCATGGATGAGTCAGCAAGCATGGCAGTTTGACAGTCAACACAAATGAAACTGCAAATTGATTTTAGTTTGCAAAACATATACAACAAAGTAATGAAGATAGTGAGCTCAAGATGAAAAGGGAAAGCAATACAAAATGGTCGAGTCAGCCTAAAGATATAAAAGAACAGAAAATATGGCAGCTCAACATGCATATACAAATACAAGTGCATGGGTGTTCATTTCAACTCATGGATGGTGCAGCTACAAGTATGTCAACAGTAAATTAAACAGTATAACATCTAAGCCGAGCAAATAGTGTATACAAAGTTTTTATAAAAAGTCAGTGAACATGGTGAATCAAATGTTCACATGCAAGAATATAGGAAGAGTAGAAATTCACTTATATGGCAAGAGTGTTGGCAAACAAAATAAGGACAGTGTATTGAAGAACCATAAACACAAATCCTTTAATTTCCAGAAACTCAAGTTTTGGAAAGCATAAATCACTCAAGTGAATTCACGGCAACAAAGAGGAGACAACAATTAGACATTTCCAGTTTTGTTATCAAGCAGTTTTTATACAAATGAATGAAGACAGTATAATGCATGGCATGTTCTCAAGACAGGTGGACACATATAAGGAATGGTCTTAAGTGCGTTGAGAAGTCAGTGTTCCTCTTCCAGAAAATCAATTTAGAGTGTTTCCAGATTTGTGAAAGTATTTTGAAAAAACACAATCAACTTTTTAATGGGAAGAAATGTTTCCAGAAATATTCATATATCGCATGGGGTCAAGAATTTACTTTCCAGAAATCACGCAAAAAATTACTCAAGCATCACAAAGAATTCTCAAATCATTTTTTGGAAAGTTTCTTATCATTTCAAAGTCATTTCGAAAGGGGCAACAAATTATATTTCCAGATTCTTTGCAAAGCCAAATACAGATTTGAAATCAACATTGTTTTTGGCAATAATTTATTTGGCAAGAATTTTTCAGTTTTCAAGTAAAAATATATGACCCAAATCTCGCCCAGACTCATCAAACAAATTCACGATCAAAGCAATTCAAAGCCGAGATTCCAAAAGGGGAAAGCCAGCAGAAATGTTATTTTTCAGTAATCAAATGTTTGGCAATGTTGTTAAAGGGGGACAGCAAATAAATTTTCCTAAATTACCATCTTTAAATCAAAGCTGATGCATTTCAAATCCAAGGGGGACAATCTGTTTTGGAAGCCAGAATCGTGTCTAGATTCATTACAACAATCAAGGCAACAAATTTCAATTACAATCAAGTTTTTTCAGAAAAAGGGAAACCGCAATTTCAGAGCAAATCAATTAACGAAATCAGAGAAGTTTTCGGATTGATAATCCTATATGTACACAACCATTTCATCATCGGCAAGATTGATCGAAAAACCCAAGCATCAATAATCAAAAGAGCAGAGAATAAAATTAAGATTTACTCACATATTTTCCAGAGGATTTTCGATCGAGAACTCATCCCAAATCGGAGCAACAGAAAGCCATAAAGACTTGAACATCAGAGAGACAGATTTGATTAATCAAGCAACTCGATTTGGGGATTAAAGAGGAAACCCTAGGGAATTTCCATAGCCGACGCCACCATTTTTAATTCCCAGAGCAAAGAGGGAGATCGGGCAAATGATTAGTGAATGGGCCGGCCTATTTTCTCTTGACCAGGCCAACACATGTTAAAGGGGATGACCCTTTTCTTTTAATCTCCTAGGGTTTCTTTTGTTTTAGTTTTAATTTGTTTTCATTGTATTTTCTTTTAATTTCTTTGTAACCGAATAGTTTATAGATTCTGTAAAAATCTAGGGGGAACCAGTTAGGGATTTAACTGGCAGTTTACTAGTGTCTGTAGAAACTAGGGGAAATTTGATTCAGGGGATTGAATCAGTCTAGGTTTTTGAGCGTTGGGTTAGAATAGGAGCAGGGTTTGCGAGTGTACATGGTCTTGTATGCGGGATCTGTTCTATCACCTAGTAGAAACCTTAGGAATGCAGCAGTAGGCAGGGTTTTGCCGAAGCTGGGTATATCTGTGTGTGATTTATTTTCTGCACTTTTATTTCTGCTGCATTCTATGATCTGTTTATTATTTTAATATCCTGTCAGTTTTTTCAATTCAGTTTAAAAACTGTGATAAACCCTATTCACCCCCCTCTAGGGTTAATCTAGATCCAACAGTTCCAGCATGTCGAGATCCGACCGTTGGACATGGGTCAACCCCAGGTCAACTCGCGGACAGTACAAGCCATTGCTTGTGCACCTCCAAAGTTGCAACTTTCCCGGCGATCTGAGTTCCATTCAGATGTTATGAGTGTTCGAGGCTTCTATTCCTTCTTGCTGTAGTATGCGCATATGCGTTATACACCTTAAAAAGTATATAAACGTATGTATTATCAATTTGTAAGGTTTCCAGTTTTCGTCGCCGAGCCATCCGAGCTACTTTCCAAGCTCCATGGCTGAAAGATGGAGCTATTTGCAACATGCATCTCTGGTGTTCGAATAAATGCATGAAAGGACGCCAAAATGAATGGGATTGGTTTCGGGCTCTGGTATAGTAGACAACCGTTTGGTTACCACTATTACTGGTTAGGATGTAACGTAGGTATTTTCTGAGCCACCTTTCTAATTTAATAAACATATATTTGATAAAAAGGAGAATTATACGATCGATATACAATTGAATTGATGGGGTATTCGTTGGAATTTGCCTAGGATCAGTAGTCAAATTGGGTTCGTTGTGCTTGGGAAGTTCGAAATCTCATTTATGTACACATATACATATGTGTATGTGTATATATATTGATTGAAGTCGTTATGTGGAATATCGAGTTCGCTTTAGCTTTGTTGTCAGTTTTTTATTCGTCTTCTTCGCCCCAAAAGGTGAGTTTTCCAAACTCATAGACTAATCGATTATTAAGTGAATTAAACCCTTGGAATGTTGAATGGAATGTTAGGGTGCTCTAGATTTGGTTGCTTTGTGATTGTGCACGTGCGACACACACACTATTATATCATATGACACTATATAGATGTATGCTTGACGTGCTATGTTTATTTTCTCATCATGCAAGTCCCCCCATAGATTAGAAACATTATGGGTTGAAATGATACATACTCGAATGCCTTGTGTATTCAAATCGATTTGGGATGCGGGTTGAAATGATACATACCCGAGATTCGAATATTTTAAAGGACGAATTGAAGTGATAAATATCTGTATCACTTGACCATAGGGTAGAAAATTATATACGGACACCGTGGTCAATAAAAATAATTTTATTTTAAATTTTTATATCGACTTTGTAAATAGAAAATTTTAATGGAAACTACATATTACATAAGAAATGTGTTAAAAGGAAATTTGTTCAACATTTTTACTTGAATTTTTATAAGAACCCAATTTGTATAAAAATGAGTTTTAAAGTGTTTTTGCAAGATTAATTTATAAATTCTTCATAAATTTATGTTCATATAATGAATTAATAATATGACAATTTTTTAATATAATGATTTAATGTAAAGGACTTCAAAGATTTGATAAATATTTTTAGAACTTATTTTATGATTTGTCAAATGGAAGGTCGCCATGAAAATGTAAGAAGAATTTTGTCAAAATGTAAAGTTCAAGTATAAAAGGAATATGTTATCTTAGTCATGGTGAATACGGGCTTTGTCAACAAAGTTGAAATTTAATAAATCATCCTTTGGAATAACTTAAGTTGAAATTGCTTTGGGGAATTGCTAAAAAAAGGGAAGTGATTTAAATATGGAATCTAGATGGGAAAGGAAATGTAAGACATGGATTTGGATTAATATTTTGAATAGACCTATAATTTCATAAAGCCCATTTTCCGCATTACTTGATTATGTAGACATTCTCTTATAAAATATTTTATCACTTCAACTATATAAATTTTATAATTGTTTTCAACTATATATGTATATACATTATTTCCAAATTTAATACACAAATACTTTTTTCAAAACTTAACTTTTCTTTATATTTTATAAATTTGAATAAAAATCCAAGTCTAATCCAGTCTAACGAATCCAAAGGGTAGCAAAGGATTTCAAGTTATATCGATATTTTGTAATAACCCGAAAATTCTGGGCCAATTTAAAAAATTTATTTTGGCAATTTTAATGAATTTTGAATATTTAAAATGGAATATTTTAAATAATAACGACTAAAAATTTATTTTGAATAGAATTAGAACGTATATATTTATATAGATCATCGTTAGAAAATAAATATTTATTTTAAATTATAAAAGGAATTGAAAATGGCGCGGTAGTTCGATAATTCAATTTCAAATTTCAAATGAATGCACAGGATTCAAAATAAACCGGATTTTAGCGAAACCAAAAATATTAGAATCTGTTTATGAATATCTTTCCAACGAATCCGAAGAATTGAAATTTCATAGCGAGAATCAAAAGTTACGTCCAGTTGAAATTTCAGAATAGTCGCTATGGAATTCTGGCCCTTAATGGAAATTTTGCAAACGACCTCGGTTTTCGACGAAACCACTTTTGTTGGATCCGAGATGTCAAGTTATTGCTAGGTTTCAACATTCGTAATTTTTCGAATCAATATGTGAGCGTGGCAAAGGAAAACGCGTTTGACCAGTTTCAGTTGATTTTAATCGACTGGAAAATGGCCATTTTTCAAACAGTCTCAGAATTTGACAAAATTAGTTTTGTTAAGACCGTATCGTCAATACGAAGCTAGAAAATATTTTTCGGGAATTTTCAGAGTCCGAATGTGGCCCAGTAAATTGAAATGTGCGTTCAAATTCAATATATAGAGTTATATTTTGATTTTGACGAAAACTGATCAAAACAATCGAATCAGCTTACGATACATATCCCATTGTATTCGGAATGGGGATAATTAGCTAGGGACGAGAGGCGGTGGGTCTCGTTTCGAGGTCGAAATTAAAAGTTGCTTTTTGAAATTAAATAAATAAAACCCTCTCTTCTATACTCTCAGGCCCCCCTTGTTTGAGTCTTTCAAGAAAAAAAAAGAAAAAAAAAAGAGACCGACGATCTCGACCCAGCCGCCGACGCAGCCTCCGCCGCGCCATCAGAGGCCGGCCCCAGTACCGCGCCTCCCCCAAAAACCCCTCTCCGATCTGCTCCTTCTCTCCCCCCTCTGCAAAGAAACCCGCGAGCCCAAGAACCACCACCGCAATTCGACGCAACAACCACCAGACCCTCCTCCTAGCCCTCCCGCGTCACCCTTGCAGACCCCTCCGACCACCCCCTCCTCGAGCCACGCCATCTCCTACCCCGAATTTCACTTTGAGTTTTAATTTGGTTTATATTTTTCTTTTTTTTATGCTATTGAGTTTTTTTCGTGTATTGATTCTAATTTCAAATATTTTTAATTAATAAAACGTTTATATATATATTTTATACAGAAAAGTTTATATTTTTATACAGTAAAAGAAAGGATTTTTATATGATAAAGTTTATATTTTCATATAGGAAAGATTGGATTTTTAAAAATAGTAAAGATATGATTTTTATATTATAGAACAAATAAAAATATGATTTTTATATTATATAGATAATAAAAATATGATCTTTATATATATAGCGATAGGATAAAAATACGATTTTTATATATGAAGTGACAATATAAAAATGTGATTTTTATCATGTATATAGCAAAGTAAAAATATATGAGATAGAAATAAAAATATGATTTTTATTTATTAGAATGAAGCAATAAAAATATAATTTTTATTGTGAACAGCGTGAAAAGAACTGCATTAGAATTTCAAACTGATCCAGACGGTTCAGCAGTTTAAAAAAGCAAAGCACGGCGGAGTGGAACCCTCTGTGAGAACTCCTCACTTTTATTTGAAATTTCTAGTTAAAATATAGGACAAATTTTCAAAATAAGCTTGTTTTTAAAACTAATAGCAGATTTAGGCTAGTTTCAAAACTATTTGCAAAAATAAGCTTGTTTTTGGCAATAGTCGTTCAAAAACAAGCCTATTTCTGCAAATAGTTTCAAAGCTAGCCCAAATCTGCTATTAGTTTTAAAAAAACCCTATTTTGAAAATGTGTCCCATATATTTTTATAAGGGGTGCACTTCACAAGTCCGGTCACGTGTATTTTTTTTAAACAACTGGCCACCTCAGCGCTGAGGTGGACAAAACAAGCCTATTTCTGCAAATAGTTTTAAAACTAGCCTAAATCCGCTATTAGTTTTTTAAAAAAGGCTATTTTGAAAATTTGTCCTAAAATATATACTAGGATGCAGACGGTTCTTAGCAGCACCCGACACCCGTCGTCCACAGACCATGGACGGCTTGTTTGTTTGATTGTATGTTATTGTGAAAATTGGTTGTGTTGTGGAATGAAATAAAATATTTATATAGTTAAAAATATTTTATATCGTTAAAAATATAATTTTCAACGTGAATGCGAATAAATAAATATTCATTTACAAACCGGACGGTTTGTTTATGTACACTTATTTGAAGGATATTGATTGGGATGATAAATTTTACACATCGCCCAACTGCACAAATAATATTCAGTGTTTGTGGATTGAAACCCCACACGGGTGTTGGGATGATATTTGGCGTACACTAATCCCAATTATTTAGTTGTATGTTGATCTATTGGTCGACAGACTGTGCAAGCATTAGTTATTTATATTTAATGCTTATGCAGTTGTGTGATGCACTTTGGATGATGGTTGATTATTTATCGTTGTTATTACATACATGTGTTGTATGGAATCCATATAATTAACATTATATGGTAATTGATTGGGCCTCATTCCAATTGGGAAATTAAAGAATATTATAAAATAAAGATTCACGTGTTGACAGTGCTCATTTGTTGAGATTAGTCATGTGGTGAAAGAATTAAAGATTCACGTGTTGACAGTACTCATTTGTTGAGATTAGTCATGTGGTGAAAGAAATAAAGATTCATGTGTTGAACGAAATATTTTAACAATAAAATTTACATCTTTATCATATATAAAATTAGAAACTAACTGGAAAATAGATAAGATGAGTGGTCCCCCGGATATTGATCTGTTATTGGTTTCGGCCTTCGGGGTTAATATTTAGGGAATTGCTCTCTTGCTAATTTACGGTAGAGTCTGATTAAAAATTAAACGATAGAAATCATAATTTTATAAAATATATTAAATAACAAAAATAGTCACGTGTTAACAGTACTCATTTGTTGAGATTAGTCATGTGTTGAAAGAAATATAGATTCATGTGTTGAATAGGATAAATATTCATTTGTTGAATAGAATAACGAAGTTATTGAAAAATATAAAGCCGTGTTGATTAGAGATGCGCTATTTTGACGCGAATGATATTTATATCGATTATATTCCTTTTTATAATGAAATTAAAATTGAATTGAAATTGAATAGAAATTGAATTCGAATTGAATTGAATAGAAAATGAATTCGAATTGAATTGAATAGAAAATGAATTCGAATTGAAATGAATCTGAATTGAAATGAATTTAAAACGAATTTATAAGGAAAAATTTAACTTTGATTTGAATTTGAAACGGAAGTTGAAATTGTTTTTGAAACGAATTTAAAACGATTTATAAAATTCGTTTTAAATAGAAATCGATGAAATATATATTATATATATAATATAATGGCCTGAATAAAACACGCCGCGCCGCGGCATTTCGCGAATTTCGACCATTGACTTCGAACAGACATTGTGGGAGATCCGGCCGTCGGATTCTTCTAAAACCAGAACCGTTGGGTTCGTATCGAAAAGGGATTTCTAATGAATATGAGAATTTTGAAATCGAACGGTTGGATTTGGAGATATATCCAAATCAATTTTAGAAAAGGTTGCTGTAAGTGTAGTTCGATGGCCGTTAATGGAAATCGACTGTACGGGCCTTGATAAAATTATTAAAAATATCAATAATTAGTGTAAAATCATAAGAAATGATTTGGAAAGAACTGAGAGGAAAATTCCATATTTGAAAAGATAAAAAATATATTTTTATCGAAATGAACTAGTTATTAACTAGAATAATAATTTATTTAATTTTAAATAAATAAATTGGATTTGAAATGGTTTTCAAAAACAACCAGAATTTTCAATATATGAATCGGAATGGATTTGAGTCGAAATTATCTTCGGAATAGTTCGATGTTGGATTTCGTGATTATACAGATATTGTTATGGAAATTTGAAAGATATATTTATATCGTTATTTCCAATACGATATTTGTTGGTTTCAGAATTTGATATTGAATAGAAGCCGATATATTTTCTTTTCAGAGCCTTGTATTTAATATCAAATGGGATTTTTGTTTGTCGTGAATGGTATCTTTAATAATACTGTTCTTAAACCCAAATGGAGTTAAGAAAATTAGGAACTAACTGGGGATCAGTTAAGTTGAATGGTTTCTTGGATATTGATCTGATGTTGGTTTCGGCCTTCGGGGTTAATATTTAGGGAACTGTTCTCTTACTAATTTACGGTTAGAGGCTAATAAAATGGAATGTGATGTGGGTTTTTCGTGAACCGTGTTTTAAATGACATTGGTTTCTTAACCCAGTTAAAGATTAGAACTAAGTGTAGTTTTAATGAATCTTTAATTAGATTGAAACGATCGAGAATGGGGTATCGCCAGTTTTGCTTCTAGCGATAGTTAAATCTTTAATTAGATTTGAACGTGAAATGGTAATTAAATTTACCGACAACACCGTGGTGTTAGTTATGGGGTAATAACAGTTTTGCTCCATGGGATGAATAGGTTGGGATTGGGAAATAAAATAAATAATTACTTCGGCGTGGTTCGCTAATCTCGACTAGTTTGGAAAACCATAATCTGGTTTGAAATGACATCCAAAGGAAGATTAAAGAATAAATTTTAAAGAATTTATCTTTGATAAAATTAATGGGAACCTTTCCCTAAGAATATGAAATTTAGAAACTAGATGTAGGTTAGTTAAGAAGAATGGTTTCCTGGGTATTGATCTGATGTTGGTTTTGGCCTTCGGGGTTAATATTTGGGGAATTGTTCTCTTACTAATTTACGGTTAGTGGCTGATGAATTGGAATGAGGCGTATATTGTGTTTTATAGCACTTGTTGATTAAGATACGCGAGTTATTCAGAAAGTCCGAGTATAACCCATTCTGAATAACTGATTCGACGATGAGTCGAAGAGAATGAAGACGGTGCAAGACCGACGATCTTCACATCGAATGAATGGGTGCTACTGATGCTCACGATGGGAGTAGTTACCTTGAAGGGGGCTAAAGTGGTAGCCGTCCGGACATACTTGGAGGTCGACGAATATGCGAGGAAAGTGCCTCCGGTTTCATTCAGACCCAGAACGAACTTGTAAATGGACTGTGTGTCTAACATTGGATTTTATTCTATGTGATTGATTTCTATTAAATATTTATCTGTTTGGCGGCGGAGAATTTATTCTCTTGCTTAACGCCCTTCTCTGAGACGTACGAGCTTAGAGGTTATATATCGACGGATATCAATCGCATGGCATGAATTGCCTATGTGGCATGCCTAAGTGGCAAATGATCAAGGCTTCTGTTGAAAAGCAAAGTCTTGTGGTTGATGATCAAAGCACAACTTTAATATAGCGCCGCTTTGTGTATAGCGTTGATTCGCGAGCCTCACACCCTGGTATGTTGGTAAACTGATGGTTTGATCAATATGCTTTTCAGAGGTTGGGCACCTTAGTGGTGTCGTGGATTCGGTCGACCGAGATTGAGCTTAGTGCTCAGAGTGATAGGCTCACCCCCGATTCCCTGAGGGATAGAGTAAGCGGTGTTTTCTCTTGCTGAGACGTAAGCGCAGTGATACTCGATTTCCCAAAAGTGCGGATGTGCATTACGGTGTTTTCTCTCGCTGAGACGTAAGCTGTTGTGGATGGTACTACGCGATCGATCTTTCGAATCAGGAGCCACCATGATGGAAATCCAATTTCCAAATATGACATTTTGCGGTTTTGATTGTAGAGCCTAGTATTGGCGACATGATATATGGTACATATGCCGTCTATGATTGATACATTTATATTTGAAGTTGTTTTCTTCACTTATAGTCATAATATAAGATGAAATTTCATGTATCAAGCATATTTGGCTATTATAAGGGAAAATCCTATCCTCCGGCTTGCGTTGCATTGTGTGATGGGACCTGGGTCTTATAATAGCTTCATTGTTCTTTATTTAGCATTGTGCTGTTTGTTTTATGCACTGGTATTCTTGGGAGGAAACCCGTTCCGTGTTATACGGCGTGGTCCCTTGATTTACCTAACTTTAAAAACAAAGATTAATAACTGTTTTAGTTTTCACACCAGTCACATGACTGACCTGGAGTTTATTGTTTTGACCTAAACTCTGGGTGCTCCTATTTCCACACGGGCAGCTAGTAGTTTTGGTTTTGCAGATTTATATTCGCAGGATCCTGGTTTACAGCTGAAGCGATATTCAGAAAGCTTTGTATCCGTGTATATGTTTTCAGTTGTGCTTTGTATTGTTTTTTCGCTGCGATGTATTTAAATGTAATTTAAATCCCTGATATTTTCTGTGTAATATTTATTCATACTCTGTTATATTCTTGTATTCTGATGGAATTGTTGTAATAAGCAATGAAATGTTCTTCTGTTTGTGTTCTGATTTGTCGTGTTCTCGAAGCAATCCGTGCTTTTCTTCACGGGGAAGTTTGGGTCTCCACATTTGGTATCAGAGCTCTGGTTTACAGAGCTAGAGAACATGACACATTTGAACCAAACGAAAGAATTCATCAGAGATTGGATTAGTAATATCCAATGAGAATGGCTCGTTAGAGATGGGATCAGTAGTATCCTAGAACGAGTGTGAAGAGTATATTTTTAAATTGAAAATGAATTTTGTTTTGAAAATTTAAATCAATTATACGTATTTGAATATTTATATATATTGAATTTGGACAATCTAGTATAGGGAGAGTTTGAGTATAGGCCTGACCGGGCGTATATTCGAAGCCTCGGATACTAGATGGATATAGTATCACACTCTAGTCGCCTGGAGGTGATACTGATGATTGGGGTCCCATCATCAGTGTTTGTATTCGAGCCTCAAAAGTGAATATATATATAATTTCCAGTCGACTGGTGTGGGAACAAAAACTTAACTAAAATTTACTGTTTGTGACTTGACACTGAAATATGATTTTTGAGTATATAAAAATTATATATATTTGAAAATCTAATCAACAAATTGATTGATGACTGTGATGTTTGATTATTGATTCAACTAATAAAAATACTGGAATGATAAATACGGTATAATCAAGATGATTGTTAAGTGAAAAATAATGCAAACTCTCTTGACAAAAATCCTAAAAATATTATATAGGATATGGATGACTATGGCTTATCTCATACTGAATTCTGGATGACCCCGAAACCAGCGAGGAGAGCTCACCAGAAAGCAAAAAAAGAACGTAAGTTGAACTTAGGAATGTACGTGGGTATTTATTTCCGTATATGCAGAAAAGAAGGACATTATGCCGTTCGGTGCCCTGAGAGAAAGAAAAGTAGGGAGAAAATGATGAGAATGGACATAGTTTGTGTCAAGTGCAAAGAGACGGGGCATTTCGTACATAAGTGTCCGAAGGTAAAGAAGAAACCCACAAATCTAGGGAAGGAAAAGAAATGCTTTCGATGCAAAGAAGTAGGGCATCTAGCCCGAGATTGCCCGTTAAAGAAGGGTGATAAGAAATCCAAGGGAAAGGATCTATCAACTTTGGAAATTATGCAAGAAGAAGGCACGACTTCCTAGAAAGTTGGGTTTTAATGTAATGAACTAGTGTTTTGGATATATGTATGTATATGTATGATGCTTGTACGAACATAATTATGCTTTTTGTTTAAAAAAAATGTGTTGGTATTGTAGAATATAACTAAGGTAAGAAAAATGTTGAACCAAGTTGAATTTAGCACCAAACATCGAACTGTATTGAAAATTTATCGCATTTGCATGCATATACATTGAACAGGTCATTGCAAGGAGGATAGAGCAGAGGAATAAAATAGTTTGCCAGACAAATAGGTACATTTACTAATTTCTTGTGTTTGGGTGATTTTATGAGCCGATTGGCTTTTTCTTTTTCTTTTGGATTGAAGAAGGCCATGGGAGGCTATATGAAATATCCCGAAGTCCCCGGTGCAGGGGAGCTTATGGCGAAATTTTTCGAAAATTTAGGGTGTTAGCCAAATTTTTGAAAAATTTGGAAGGTTCTTAGAAACTGAAAAGTTAAAGAACTTAAGCCGTAAAGAAAACAATGGAAGTTGAGTTGGTTAGTTAAACAACTTTCGGCTTCGTTCCTTTTCGGGGACAAAGAGTTTTAAGTGGGGGAGATTGTAATAACCCGAAAATTCTGGGCCAATTTAAAATTTTTATTTTGGCAATTTTAATGAATTTTGAATATTTAAAATGGAATATTTTAAATAATAATGACGAAAAATTTATTTTGAATAGAATTAGAATGTATATATTTATGTAGATTGTCGTTAGAAAATAAATAAATATTTTAAATTATAAAAGGAATTGAAAATGGCGCGGTAGTTCGATAATTCGATTTCCAATTTCAAATGAATGTACAGGATTCAAAATAAACCGGATTTTAGCAAAACCAAAAATATTAGAATCTGTTTATGAACATCTTTCCAACGAATCCGAAGAATTGAAATTTCATAGCGGGAATCAAAAGTTACGTCCAGTTGAAATTTCAGAATAGTCGCTATGGAATTCTGGCCCTTAAAAATGGAAATTTTGCAAACGACCTCGGTTTTCGATGAAACTACTTTTGTTGGATCCGTGATGTCAAGTTATTGCTAAGTTTCAACATTCATAATTTTTTGATTCAATATGTGAGCGTGGAAAAGGAAAACGCGTTTGACCAGTTTCAGTTGATTTTAATCGACTGGAAAATGGTCATTTTTCAAACGGTCTCAGAATTTGACGAAATTAGATTTGTTAGGATCGTATCGTCAATACGAAGCTAGAAAATATTTTTCGGGAATTTTTAGAGTCCGAATGAGGCCCGGTAAATTGAAATGTGCGTTCAAATTCAATATATAGAGTTATATTTTGATTTTGACAAAAACCGATTGAAACAGTCGAATCAGCTTACGATACATATCCCATTGTGTTTGGAATGAGGGTAATTAGCTAGGGACGACAGGCGGTGGGTCTCGTTTCGAGGTCGAAATTAAAAGTGGCTTTTTGAAATTAAATAAATAAATAAATAAAAAACCCTCTCTTCTATACTCTCAGCCCCCCTCATTTGAGTCATTCGAGAAAAAAAAAGAAAAAAAAGGCGACCGACGATCTCGATCTCGACCCAGCCGCCGACGCAGCCTCCGCCGTGCCACCAGTACCGCGCCTCACCCAAAACCCCCTCTCCGATCTGCTCCTTCTCTTCCCCTCTGCAAAGAAACCCACGAGCCCAAGAACCACCACCGCAATCCGACGCAACCACCACCAGACCCGCCTCCTAGCCCTCCTGCGCCACCCTTGCAGACCCCTCCGACCACCCCCTCCTCGAGCCACGCCATCTCCTACCCCCGAATTTCACTATGAGTTTTAATTTGGTTATATTTTTCTTTTTTTATGCTATTGAGTTTTTTTTTGTGTATTGATTCTAATTTCAGATATTTTTAATTAATAAAACGTTTATATACATATTTTATATAGAAAAGTTTATATTTTTATATACAGTACAAGAAAGGATTTTTATATGATAAAGTTTATATTTTCATATAGGAAAGATTGGATTTTTAAAAATAGTAAAGATATGATTTTTATATTATAGAACGAATAAAAATATGATTTTTATATTATATAGATAATAAAAATTTGATGTTTATATATATAGCAATTGGATAAAAATACGATTTTTATATATGAAGTGACAATATAAATTATGTGATTTTTATCATGTATATAGCAAAGTAAAAATATATGAGATAGAAATAAAAATATGATTTTTATTTATTAGAATGAAGCAATAAAAATATAATTTTTATTGTGAACAACATGAAAAGAACTACATTAGAATTTCAAACTGATCCAGACGGTTCAGCAGTTCAAAAAGCCAAGCACGGCGGAGTGGAACCCTCTGTGAGAACTCCTCACTATTATTTTAAATTTGTAGTTAAAATATATACTAGGATGTAGACGGTGCTTAGCAGCACCCGGCACCCGTTGTTCACAGACCATGGACGGCTTGTTTGTTTGATTGTATGTTATTGTGAAAATTGTTTGTGTTGTGGAATGAAATAAAAAAATTATATTGTTAAAAATATTTTATATTGTTAAAAATATAATTTTCAACGTGAATGTGAATAAATAAATATTCATTTACAAACCGGACGGTTTGTTTATGTACACCTATTTGAAGGATATTGATTGGGACGATAAATTTTACACATCGCCCAACTGCACAAATAATATTCAGTGTTTGTGGATTGAAACCCCACATGGGTGTTGGGATGATATTTGGCGTACACTAATCCCAATTATTTAGTTGTATGTTGATCTATTGGTCGACAGACTGTGTAAGCGTTAATTATTTATATTTAATGCTTATGCAGTTGTGTGGTGCACTTTGGATGATGGTTGATTATTTATCGTTGTTATTACATACATGTGTTGTATGGAATCCATATAATTAACATTATATGGTAATTGATTGGGCCTCATTCCAATTGGGAAATTAAAGAATATTATAAAATAAAGATTCACGTGTTGACAGTACTCATTTGTTGAGATTAGTCATGTGGTGAAAGAAATAAAGATTCACGTGTTGACAGTACTCATTTGTTGAGATTAGTCATGTGGTGAAAGAAATAAAGATTCATGTGTTGAACGAAATATTTTAATAATAAAATTTACATCTTTATCATATATAAAATTAGAAACTAACTGAAAAATAGATATGATGAGTGGTCCCTCGAATATTGATCTGATGTTGGTTTCGGCCTTCGGGTTAATATTTAGGGAATTGCTCTCTTGCTAATTTACGTTAGAGTCTGATTAAAAATTAAACGATAGAAATCATAATTTTATAAAATATATTAAATAACAAAAATAGTCACGTGTTGACAGTACTCATTTGTTGAGATTAGTCATGTGTCGAAAAAAATATAGATTCATGTGTTGAATAGGATAAATATTCATTTGTTGAATAGAATAACGAAGTTATTGAAAAATATAAAGCCGTGTTGATTAGAGATGCGCTATTTTTGACGCGAACGATATTTATAATCGATTATATTCGTTTTTATAATGAAATTAAAATTGAAATTGAAATTGAAATTGAATTGAGTTGAAATTGAATAGAAATGAATTCGAATTGAATTAAATAGAAAATGAATTCGAATTGAATTGAATAGAAAATGAATTCGAATTGAAACGAATTTGAATTGAATTGAAATGAATTTAAAACGAATTTATAAGGAAAAATTTAACTTTGATTTGAATTTGAAATGGAAGTTGAAATTGTTTTTGAAACGAATTTAAAACGATTTATAAAATTTGTTTAAATAGAAATCGACAATATATATATTACATATATATATAATATATTGCCTGAATAGAACACGTCGCGCCGTGGCAGTTCGCGAATTTCGACCATTGACTTCGAACAGACATTGCGGGAGATCCGGCCGTCGGATTCTCCTAAAACCAGAACCGTTGGGTTCGTATCGAAAAGTGCTTTCTAACGAATATGAGAAATTTGAAATCTAACGGTTGGATTTGGAGACATATCCAAATCAATTTCAAAAAAGGTCGCTGTAAGTGCAGTTCGATGGCCGTTAATGGAAATCGACTGTACGGGCCTTGATAAAATTATTAAAAATTATCAATAATTAGTGTAAAATCATAAGAAATGATTTGGAAAGAACTGGAGGAAAATTCCATATTTGAAAAGATAAAATATATTTTTATCGAAATGAACTAGTTATTAACTAGAATAATAATTTATTTAATTTTAAATAAATAATTGGATTTGAAATGGTTTTCAAAAACAACCAAAATTTTCAATATATGAATCAGAATGGATTTGAATCGAAATTATCTTCGAATAGTTCGATATTGGATTTCGTGATTATACAGATATTGTTATGGAAATTTGAAAGATATATTTATATCGTTATTTCCAATATGATATTTATTGGTTTCAGAATTTGATATTGAATAGAAGCCGATATATTTTCTATTCAGAGCCTTGTATTGTCGTGAATGGTATCTTTAATAATACTGTTCTTAAACCCAAATGGAGTTAAGAAAATTAGGAACTAACTAGGGATCAGTTAAGTTGAATGGTTTCTTGGATATTGATCTGATGTTGGTTTCGGCCTTCGGGGTTAATATTTATGGAACTGTTCTCTTACTAATTTACGGTTAGAGGCTAATAAAATGGAATGTGATGTGGGTTTTTCGTGAACCGTGTTTTAAATGACATTGGTTCTTTTAACCCAGTTAAAGATTAGAACTAAGTGTAGTTTAATGAATCTTTAATTAGATTGAAACGATCGAGAATGGGGTATCGCCAGTTTTGCTCCGAGCGACAGTTAAATCTTTAATTAGATTTAAACGTGAAATGGTAATTAAATTTACCGATAACACCGTGGTGTTAGTTATGGGGTAATAACAGTTTTGCTTCATGGATGAATTGGTTGGGATTGGGAAATAAAATAAATAATTACTTCGGTGTGGTTCGCTAATCTCGACTAGTTTGGAAAACCATAATCTGGTTTGAAATGACATCCAAAGAAAGATTAAAGAATAAATTTTAAAGAATTTATCTTTGATAAAATTAATGGGAACCTTTCCCTAAGAATATAAAATTTAGAAACTAGCTATAGGTTAGTTAAGAAGAATGGTTTCCTAGGTATTGATCTGATGTTGGTTTCGGCCTTTGGGGTTAATATTTGGGAAATTGTTCTCTTACTAATTTATGGTTAGTGACTGATGAATTGGAATGAGGTGTATATTGTGTTTTATAGCACTTGTTGATTAAGATACGCGAGTTATTCAGAAAGTCCGGGTATAACCCATTCTGAATAACTGATTCGACGATGAGTCGAAGAGATTGAAGACGGTGCAAGACCGACGATCTTCACATCGAATGGATGGGTGCTACTGATGCTCACGATGGGAGTAGCTACCTTGAAGGGGGCTAAAGTGGTAGCCGTCCGGACGTACTTGGAGGTTGACGAATATGCGAGGAAAGTGCCTTCGGTTTTATTCAGACCCAGAACGAACTTGTAAATGGACCGTGTGTCTGACATTGGATTTTATTATGTGTGATTGATTTCTATTAAATATATATCTGTTTGGTGGCGGAGAATTTTTTCTCTTGCTTAACGCCCTTCTCTGAGACGTACAAGCTCAGAGGTTATATATCGATGGATATCAATCACATGGCATGAATTGCCTGTGGCATGCCTAAGTGGCAAATGATCAAGGCTTCTGTTGAAAAGCAAAGTCTTGTGGTTGATGATCAAAGCATAGCTTTAATATGGCGCCGCTTTGTGTATAGCGTTGATTCGTGAGCCTCACACCCCGGTATGGTGGTAAACTGATGGTTTGATCAGTATGTTTTAGAGGATGGGCACCTTAGTGGTGTCGTGGATTCGGTCGACCGAGATTGAGCTTAGTGCTCAAAGGGATAGGGCTCACCCCCGATTCCCTGATGGATAGAGTAAGCTGTGTTTTCCTCTCGCCGAGACGTAAGCCGCAGTGATACTCGATTTCCAAAAGTGCGGATGTGCATTACGGTGTTTTCTCTCGTTGAGATGTAAGCGTTGTGGATGGCACTATGCGATCAATCTTTTGAATCAGGAGCCACCATGATGGAAATCCAATTTCCAAATATGACATTTTGCAGTTTTGATTGTAGAGCCTAGTATTGGTGACATGATATATGGTACCCATGCCGTCTATGATTGATACATTTATATTTGAAGTTGTTTTCTTCACTTATAGTAATAATATAAGATGAAATTTCACGTATCAAGCATATTTGGCTATTTTAAGGGAAAACCCTATCCTCCGGCTTGCGTTGCATTGTGTGATGGGACCTGGATCTTATAATAGCTTCATTGTTCTTTATTTAGCATTGCGCTGTTTGTTTTATGCACTGGTATTCTTGGGAGGAAACCCGTTCCGTGTTATACGACGTGGTCCCTTGATTTACCTAACTTTAAAAACAAAGATTAATAACTGTTTTAGTTCTCACACCAGTCACATGACTGACCTGGAGTTTATTGTTTTGACCTAAACTCTGGGTCCCCTATTTCCACACGGGCAGCTAGTAGTTTTGGTTTTGCAGATTTATATTCACAGGATCCTGGTTTACAACTGAAGCGATATTCGGAAAGCTCTGTATCCGTATATTTGTTTTCAGTTGTGCTTTGTATTGTTTTTCCGCTGCGATGTATTTAAATGTAATTTAAATCCCTGATATTTTCTGCGTAATATTTATTCATACTCTGTTATATTCTTGTATTCTGATGGAATTGTTGTAATAAGCAATGAATGTTCTTCTGTTTGTTTTCTGATTTGTCGTGTTCTCGAAGCAATCCGGGCTTTCCTTCACGGGGAAGTTTGGGTCTCCACATATTTCATGAAAGTTGGAGTTTTAAATCCGCTGATTTACAAAGAAGTGATTAATATGGGTTTTATAATTTTAACTGAACCAATGATAAATGATTTGAGTAATTGATTTTCAGGGCAATATTTGAAATAAATTGATTTGCGGTATTTGGAAATATGATTTCAAATCTGATGGCCACGGTGTGAAAAATGTAAACGTTTGGTTGTTAAAGAGACCGAGTCGATAGTTGTCATACTCGCTGCCAATACCGATACCACTTTAACAACTGTGTACGTGGTGGAGTTCCAAAACCAAAGTAGGATGGTATGGAGGCGATTACTGGATTTGAAGAGAGAGAACGCTAATGGATTAGCCTTGACCTTCAGGTCATAATTAAAATGAGTAAAACAGGAGTCATGCCCGGGTTAAGTGAGGTAGCACCTCTGATCGAACACGCTTCTTCGATACCATCTCTATTACTATGTGATTGATTTGGGCGTGCCCTTTTGATTAGGGGAGTGTTGTTCGAGGTGGGCGGTAGTGGCTGCTATGTGTTACCACCGGCCCGGGAGCCGCAATCCAGTAGAATCCTACCATGGGTATTCCTCATATGCCTTGTCATATTATCCTTATCGAGCCCCTACGATTATATTTGTATCGTATCTATGGAGTGCCCTCTGATGCCATCGGTTTACGGTGGGTTTACGGTACTGTATAGACTACGGTATTATAAACGGTGTAAGGGTAAAAATGTAATACCGTTTACGCTATTTTCATTATATTTACTTTACTGAATAGACATTATTATAATAGCATACTATTATATAGATATTAGTTTTGCGGATCCTTAGAGGATGGAAATCCCAAACATCCTTTAAGTTATTGTACATTTCAGTGGACAATTCATTTGAGTTAAGTCATTTACATGAGACTGTTAGTCCTGACTCGTGTATTTTGTTTGTTTTATTCCTTGCAAAATGCCCAGGTCAGACCGAGTATTTCAGCTCATAGATATATCTGTTAGAGCTTGAGATTCGTTGGAAATCCAACCATTCATCTACCTGTCATATGATGTTGTGCCCATCTCTGCTTATTGCCGAATATTAGTATGATTCTATATTCATTCTTCCGCTGTATCTATATTTATTTCTGCACTCTGATATCATGTAAATTTAAAGGATTTTGTAATATTGTATAAATTTGACTTCTGCTGTGAGATATTCTGTGTTCTGTGTTTGTGATGATTTATATTTCCACTTCATAAGCAATAACAATCTGCCATTTTGAGCGGTTCATGTTGGTTTAAATACTGATTCGGAGCGATCAAAAAGCCAGGTCGTTACAACATGGTATCAAAGTTTGGTTAAACAAAGCTTAGCTTATGAAGTCGAAACACTCATTAGAGATGGAGTAGAAATACTCTAGAATGAGTGAAATCGTCTTGGAATCAAACCCGAGAGAGCGTATTTTGAAGATAAAATAATTTTAAATAATTTTAAAGGATTTTTGAAAGAATTTCCTGTATAGGAAAATAATTTGATATTTTAGCCTTGTTTTGAAAAATATCCTTGTTTTAATTTTCAAATCCCTTTTTGTCGAGATCTTCTCTTAGGTTGGATCTTCCAAAGTCGAGTCTCGATCTTGCATCATCCCTTCTTAGAAACGTAGAATTTGTCGCTTTCTAAATCCTAGATCTTCCTTAATTTATCTGTTCGAACAGCTTCTAGCTTGTAATCCAACATTGTTTATGTCGAGTTGAATGAAGACCTGCGAATTTAAAATAAAATTTGAATGAATAACTATGTGTCAAAACTCTAGGTTGTATTGGATAAGCTGAATTGGAAATCCAATAGAAATAAGATTTATATGAATTATAATCCAGATTAAGGAAAATTCCATTTAGAAAAAAAAAGGAAAAAAAAAAATTATGAACTCATAAACTATATTAAAGCAAATGGTTGAAATGTTGGAAAATAAATAATAACACTTTTATGAATAAGTGCAAATGCAAGTTCAAGGTGTAAAATGAAACCATGAAAAATGGATGACTTAGATAAAATCTTTATGACTAAAATACCTTATAAAGTACAGTGTAAATCAAAAGTGTAAAGTAAAATTTGGATTGGATCAAGGGTATGAAAGTGGTAATTTGATTTCTGAAACTGAAAATCACTCCATAAAATGTGGAAAAGGTGTAAACATGAATTGAATAAAATGGTAACTTGATACTTAAAGTATACCCTTGAAACTAAAATCATTTTATGGAAACATAGAATTAATAATATGACTTATGTAAATTATTTGTATATGTATAATAGGATTTCATAAGTGTGAAAAAAAGAAGAAGAAAACAACAAACTTAAGGTTGGGAATAATATGTGGTTTGAAACCTAAAAGCATTAAAGGAAATCTTATATAGTATATGAATTTAAAACTTAAAATAATGTTTGTGTGTGAATTTACGAATTTAACGAGTGGAGTAAAACTAACCTAAGTCTTAAACTATTTGATAAGTGTAATGAAACTTAACAAAATAAAATGTAAGTGCTAAATTTAAAAATGTCACTTTGAAGTAATACGACACAAAATCAAACTTGGCACTTAAATGAATATCTGCGAAGTATTGACCTAAGAGCATAAATATCAAGCCCTGCTACTGTTAACAGTAGCAGCATGTATGAGAAAAAGTTTTAATGTTTTCCTCATAACTCTCATGACCTAAGCAGTGGATGTTGCTTTGACCTTGCCTTCTAGTTTGAACCAAACTGATTTCAGAGAAACTGGTCACCTGGTATATTTCAAGTCCATTAATTATTTTAGGAGAAGGACAAAACTATAGTTCAGTACGTTCATATATACCATTACATTTTTGTATAAGGCATTGCTTTTATTGTTAGTAATCAACATTCATCCATAAATAGTTAAGGAAAAAATGAAAAGAAAGAAAAACAGAAATGAAAAAAATGTTAAAAAAGAAAAGAAAAGATAAAGGGACTAATTATGAAAAAAAATGATTTTTGGTTGGTTTTAAATCAGAAAATATATATCCAAAGAGTATTTATGGAACTATAAAATTTTCTTTCATGTGTGTAAAGAAGAAGAGAAAAAACGAAACTAGAGTCAGTGTGAAATTCTATATGTTCTAAAAACATGATAAGTAGAATAGAAACTAACTTAAGAGTTTTGAATTTAATTTTAACGGAAAACTTATATGTAGAAATATCATTTCAGATTTCAGATTTTGTTTGCCATATAAAACTCACGAGTAATTTTTTTGAATTCACAATGAATGTGGAGAATAATATCATTTTTCAGACAAAGATAATATAAAAGTTCATAAATATAATGGTTTTAAATTCCATTCTAAGATTCAAGGAGTGAAATATAAATTAATGTTGAATAAATAAAGACTAACTTGATAAGTATAGGTTTTAAAGAGCATAATCGGAAAGAAAATTGGAAAATATATTTATGTTCATTTGAACTCAATTCTAATTGTTTTAAAGAAATATTTAACTTGAAAAGTTATATTAACAGCAAGTCAAAAACCTGTGATAGTTACGATACTAATTATGTGAATATAAACAATTTTAGTTACATTGGATATGAGAATTGAATCTTGGGCGCACCTTAAAAAATAATTAAAAAAATAATAATAGGAAGGGAACAATAAGCTTTGAGTATTTGATAGGGATGAATTGGAAATTGGGAATAATAGTTTAAAATGAAATGTAGGTGAAAGGAAATATAAACCATGCTGCAAATAGATCTTCATTGCCAGGACTCAAACTTGTACATAAATACCCATCCTCTTCACTAATTTATTTCCTGACATGGTTAGTATGACCTTGGATTTAGTCCAACTATGTCAAGACTTTAACGATAGGAATGTTTCTGTCTGTACAAATTATTTATATAAATAAAAAAAGAAGAAAAGAAAAGTATTGTGAGGAAGTATAACAAATCTAACCATTCCACTGAATCATAAATGTTTGCAGTTTTAGGTGCAAATGATCCCCATGAAATAAATAATATGATTATTGCTCCACATACTTACGTACTGGAGCGGGACTGTTGCCGCTAGCAGCTGCAGCAACAACTACAATACGGCTGATACCAACGGCAGTGTTTGCTGCCACTAGCAGCAGTGGCTGCAACAACAGCTGCAGCACCAGTGGCAACGACTGCTACTGCAGTTGTATAAAAAAATGCACTAAAGGGGGTGGGCTGCTGCAGCAGCAACAGCATATCTACTGTCAACGGGCATCGACAACATGAAAAAGAGTAGGAAATCTAATCAATATTAAGAAAGCATATCCATTAATGTATATATGCATATTGTATTAGTCATTATCGAATTAAATTGCATGTTTATAAGATAGAAACAAATATGTAGAAGACAATATTGGATTGTTTATCTCATTTGTTAACATGCTATGCTACTTATGTTTTATATTGTTATGTATATTCAATTTATCCCATATGTATATGTTCTCATTATTTGTTAAGTGGTTAGTAGGAGCAATGACGCACTTTGCCTATGGACGCCCAAAATGCAAAGAAAAATAAGAAAATTTGCTTTAAAACGCTATAAAAGGTACGTATCTCAGTTTTGAAACCTGTTTGGGTTGGTTTTGTTTTATTTCCCCTATATTGGGATGCGTCATCGTTTGGATGAGATGTATATTAATATATATTGTATTCAAAAATAAATTCCGGGCACTCCGTACAAAGGAGGTGTTGCCGAAATTTTCCGTAAATTCCGAATGTTAGAAATTTTTTGAGTTTAAAATCTATAATTATTTTTCCTCCTAACAAGTTGTAAACTAAGTAAGTATTTGTAATGTTATATATGTCGACTTAAATTCATATGACATTTCCTTTTCGAGGACGAAAAGTGCTAAGTGGGGGAGAATGTAACGAACCGGTAATTTTGACATTTTAAATATAAACTAAATTGAGAATTAATTGTCGAAATAAATATGTATATTTTGGTTTTGATATAAATTTTGGAATTTTACATATTATGAACGTGGTTATATTCTTTTCGTAAATTAAAATATTGAAATAACATTGCTTTGGCAATTAAACATGATTTACACTACAAACTAAATGGAATGTTTAAAGTCAGACCTTTTTGGTTGTTTTGATATGAACGTATGACAAAACTAACGTTTTAGCATAATTTAGACTTATAATGTGAAAATATAATCCATGGTAATTTGAGTAGTTGAAATCAAGTTTATTTTAAAAAGGTGTGGTTTCGAATATAAGTTATATTTTGAAAGCTCATTGTTTGAAATCCGATCGACTAAAGTGAAGAAATGAATTATGAAATAAAAATACGTGTGTTCTGTGTTCACATCAATTTAATTTATAGATCGGTAAAATATAAGTTACAATTTTACTTAAGAAATTTATTTAATAATCATCAAACTTGAATTTAAATTCATAACGCGCAAGCAACGTTGCTTATCTCAGCCGTGCTCCATTCGCTAGTAACGATTAAAACAATATTGTACTTTCAAACCGTTCACTAATAATGCTTCCTTGGTTCACCCCAATGTTTAAGGCAAACCATATCTAAGCAAATCTGGCTGAAAATTTGGTATCAGCACCTAAAGATGTTGTGTTGGAATTTATCGCCACCTGTCATTGCTTCTCTGAAAACGAACTTTTGCGTTGATATTTTCTTTTTCGCTGTCTCCCTTCGTTTGAATATAAAAGTGGCATACCTCCTTCCCTTGTTCGTTCACAACGAATTTCCCTTTTTTCATATGTTAACAGATGTCTTCCTCCTCAAATTAAATGAACTATCCCTTTAGTTTAACAACAACTTTGTCTTTTCTCTAAAGATCAAAATTCATCCATCTCTGTAACATCCCATATTTTCTATATATTTGAATTTCGATTTAAAATAAATAAAATGGAATAATATTAGAGAAAAATCAAATTTTGTTGATTTTATGATAATGATCGTTTGAGTTAAGTATGAATAAATTTTTCCAAATTTAGTTTATTTAGAAATTGTTGGGATTTGAGAACTTATATTTTAAATGATTTTTTTTAAAAGAAATATTTGAAAATTTTATTTGTAAATAAATGAATTTGGGATCTTAAATGTGTGAAACCAATTTATAAATTTTAGTTAAGTCATAATTGAATTAAAATGGAATTTATAAATATTTAAATTTGATTTAAAATAGTTAATCGAATAATTGAATATTTTATTTATTTAATTAACTGTGAAATTTAACTGTTTTGGTGACTGTCTTGGAATTCGACGAAATTGGCGCCGTTGGATCCGTAACGATGAATTATGGTAGGATTTCAATTTGCGTTACAATCGGACTTGTCGTTTAACCGTACGAGTGAAAAACGTAAAAGGAATTAATGTGATAGGGTAATCGGTTGTTCTCATAGTTGGGCCTTCTATATATGCAAATATAATTCCTCCATTCACC
>JASFAX010007224.1:0-26852 GCA_030737875.1 Allium sativum
CTTAGCATATCAGGATCAAAGTTTATCGGATTTACATGAGACTTAGAGGATAAGTATTGGAAGGCACGTAATAAAATTCACTTGAAATTTACCTAAGTATATGGATCAACATTGATCCATAGAGTATGGTTCGACATCGATCCATGCAGAAGGTTCAATTGAAAGTATGACTTCTTGGAGATGGTAGTGGGGCCCTATGAATGATAGCAAGAAGATTTAGTAGAGACTGGATAGGTCAAGTGATAGTAGGGTAATGGTTGGTTGTGATGTGAACAACGGGATAGATTTGAGTTTTAAGGGAAGTAACTTAATCTAGAGCATCAGTAAGAAGCTTAAAAATGATCCATGAGGTACTTAACCAAATTTTAGCTAAGTATATGAATCGATATTGATCCATAAGGATGGATCGATAATGATCCATTAGGGATGACCATATGGAAGTAAGATCCGTGGAAGTGGTAGAGTTATCAATCAGAATCTCGTAGGAACTTATGGGTCATTGATTGTCTCCACGAAGAGGAATTATGACCTATTGAAGTTGTGACTCTCTAATTGTGAATTTAGATGAGAGTGGCTGAAGGAGTGTGAGAGGCAGCTCGGGATGGATTGAGGCTACTGGATAATGGATTGATTTGGGTGGGACTCGAACCTAAAGATGGAGTTGTGAATAACTTATGTGCTTGGGTGTGCTAAGGATTCATTGAGAGCCAAAAATATTTTAATGGAATTGTAACAACCCGGAAATGCGAGCCAGTTTAAAATTTTTATTTTGCCAATTTTGATGAATTTTAAATATCTAAAATAGATTATTTTAAATAATATCGACGAGAAATTTATTTTGAATAGAATTCGAACGTATATATTTATATACGTCGTCGTTAGAATATAAATTTTATTTATATATATAAAAGGAATTGAAAATGGCGCGGTAGTTCGATAATTCGATTTCAAACTTCAATTGAACATACCGGGTGCAAAATAAACCGGATTTTAGTGAGACCAAAAATATTAGAATCTGATTGAGAATATCTTTCCAACGAATCAGAAAAATCAAAATTTCATAGCGGGGATCAAAAGATATGTCCAGTTGAAATTTCAGAATAGTCGCTATGGAATTTCGGCTATTAAAAATGGAGATTTTGCAGACGACCTCGGATTTAGACGAAACCACTTTTGTTGGATCCGTGATGTCTAATTATTGCTAGGTTTCAAATTTCATAATTTTCTGATTCAATATGTGAGCGTGGCAAAGGAAAACGCGTTTGACCAGTTTCAGTTGATTTTAATCGACTGGAAATTGGCTATTTTTCAAACGGTCTCGGAATTTGACGAAACTAGTTTTGTTAGGACCGTATCGTCAATACGAAGCTAGAAAATATTTTTCTAGAATTTCTCGAGTTCGTATGTGACCCCAGTAAATTGAAATGCGCGTTCAAATTCAATATATAGAGTTATATGTTGATTTTGATGAAAACTGATCGCGACGATCGAATCAGCTTACGATACATATCCTATTGTGTTCGGAATGGGGGTAATTTGCTATGGACGACAGTCGGTGGGTTCAATTTCGCGTTTGAGAAAAAAGTCATTTTTTAGGAAAATTAAATAATAATATATAAATATATTTTTACTTGACCCCCCTTCTCTTTTTTCCTTTCCACGATCAGTTGCTTTCAAAATAAAAAATAATAATAAAATCCGATTTGCCCCTCCCCGTTCAGCCTCCCACCGCCGACGGCCTTAGTGGCGCTGGCCCCCACCGCACGTCGATCCTTTCCCCCTCCTTCTTCCTATGCGCCCTCCCCCTCCTTTCTCTGACTGGACCCGCGCCCTAGCCCTCGATTTGACCACCGCCGGTCAGCCCGACCCCGCCAGCTGCACCTCCGTGGGCCACCCCCGAGCCCTGCGCCACCATCCATCACTTCAGCCCCTCTCCTCCTTCTTCGTACAGAGAAGAAAAGTGAGTTCTCCCTCTCTCTGTTTTTTTTTTTTTTTTTAGTTTTATAACTGATTTTATTTTAAGTTAAAAATATAGTTTTATATCACTTTTATTTAATGTAAGTGCATTGTTAGGAAACTAAGTATAGAAAGTTAGATTTTTAATTAAGGAGATTTGATTTTTTTTATTATTATGAAAAGTTTGATTTTTATTTAACAAAGAAAAGATTAGATTTTTAACGATGTAAAGGTCGGAATTTTATAAGTTGAAAGACCATATTTTTAACACGACAAAGATTGGATTTTTAACAAAGTAAAGATTTGATCTTTAATTCGTGAAAGATAGGATTTTTATACATATACTAGAGTTATAAAAATATAATTTTTATATAATGTAGAGTTTAAAAATATGATTTTTATCATTGGTGAAGTTTAAAAATATGATTTTTACTTATGTAGAGTATTAAAAATATGGTTTTTTATATTTTTAGAATAACAAAAATATGATTTTTAGATAGTAGAGATTATAAAAATATAATTTTTATAATATAGAAAGGTTAAAAATATAATTTTTATAATATTAGAAAAGTTAAAATATAATTTTTACACTAGTGGCATATTAAAAATATGATTTTTATTCATGTAGAGTTATAAAAATATAATCTTTATTAGGAGAAGAGCAATGTAAAATTTTAATTTTTATAACGAAGTGAAGATAAAAATTTGATTTTTATATATATGAGGTGAAGATGAAAATTCGATTTTTATATATACATAGGGAGTATGGACGACGAAAGTGACAAAAGGCAAGCACGATAAAGATTTTCTACATATGAAGAATCACGGAGTTGGATTAGCTTTGGTGAGAACTTCTCACTCTAAATCTTGTTTTTCTAGTTAAAATATATACTAGGATGCAGACGGTGCTTAGCAGCACCCGACACCCGTCATCCACAGACCATGGGATGACTTGTATGTTTGATTGTTTGTTGTGGTGAAAATTTATTGTGTGTTGAGAAATGGAATAAAATATTTATATAGTTAAAAATATTTTACCGTTAAAAATATAAATTTTAACGGGTATGTGAATGAATAAATATCTGTGTTTGTTGATTTGAAACCCCACACGGGTATTGGGATGAAATTTGGCATACACTAATCCCAATTATTTCATTGTATGTTGATCAATTGGTCGACAGACTGTGTGAGCGTTAATTGTCTATATTTAATGCTTATGCAGTTGTGTGGTGCACTTTGGATGATGATTGATTATTTACCGTTGTGATTATATACATGTGTTGTATGGAATCCATATAATTAACATTATATGGTAATTGATTGGGCCTCATTCCAATTGAGAAAATAAAGAATATTATAAAATAAAATTCACGTGTTGACAGTACTCATTTGTTGAGATTAGTCAAGTGTTGAAAGAAATATAGATTCTTGTGTTGAATAGAATAAATATTCATTTGTTGAATAGAATAAAGGAGTTTTTGAAAGATATAAAGCCGTGTTGATTAAAGATGCGTTATTTTGACGCGAACGATATTTATATCGATTTTATTCATTTTTAATGAATATCGAAAAGTGATTTCAAATTGAAATTGAATTGAATTGAAATTGAATTGAAATGAATTCGAATTGAAATCAATTTGAAGTGAATTTAAAACGAATTATATGGAATATTCAATTTTGATTCGAAATTGAATAGGAAGTTGAATTTGTTTTGAAACGAATTTAAAACGATTTATAAAATACGTTTTAAAAGGAAATCGACGAAATATATAATTTATATATAATATATATATAATGGCCTGAATAGAACGCGCCGCGCCGCGGCAGTTCGTGAATTTCGACCATTGACTGCGAATTGACGTTGCGGGAGATCCGACCGTCGGATTCTTCTAAAACCGGAACCGTTGGGTTCGTATCGAAAAGAGCTTTCTAACGAATATTTTGAAATTAGAAATCTAACGGTTGGATTTGGAATTATGTCCAAATCAAATTTGGAAAAGGTCGCTGTAAGTGCAGTTCGATGGCCATTGATGGAAATCGACTGTACGGGCCTTGATAAAATTATTAAAAATATCTATAATTTGTGCAAAATCATAAGAAATAGTTTGTGAAGAACTGGGATGAAAAATTCCACATTTGAAAAGATAAAAATAGATTTTTATCGAAATGAACTAGTTTTGAACTAGAATTAAAATCAATTTATTTTTAAAATAAATAAATTGAATTTGAAAGTGGTTTTGAAATAATCACAATTTCCAATACGTGAATTGGACTGGAGTTGAATCGAAATTATCTTCGGAGATATTTCGATGTTGGATTTCGTGACTATACAGGTATTGTTTATGGGAATTTGAAAGATATATTTTATATCGTTATTTCCAATACGATATTTGTTGGTTTCAGAATTTGATATTGAATATAAGCCGATATATTTTCTATTCAGAGCCTTGTATTTAATATCAAATGTGATTTGGGTTTGTCGTGAATGGTGTCTTCATTAACACCGATTCTTAAGCCCAATAGAGAAAAAGATTAAATATTTCTATTTAGATTTAATGAAGTGTATCAATTAAATAATATTTAATTGAAAATTGAATGTGAATGTGATTTTGGGTTTATCGTGAACCGTGTTTTAGATGACATTGCTTCTTTAACCTAGTTAAAGACAGGATATTGATTTTTGAAAAGATTAAAACTAAGTGGAGTTTTAATGAATCTTTAATTAGATTGAAATATGAATTGATAATTTAAATTATCAATCTGAAAAGTGATCGAGAATGGAGTATCACCAGTTTTGATCCAGAGCGATAGTTAAATCTTTAATTAGATTTGAACGTGAATTGGTAATTAATCTTACCGATAACACCGTGGTGTTAGATATGGAGTATTACCAGTTTTCTCCGTGGATGAATAGGTTGGGATTGGGAAATAAAATAAATAATTACTTCGATGTGGTTCGCTAATCTCGACTAGTTTGGAAAACCATAATATGGTTTGAAATGATATCCAAAGGAAGATTAAAGAATAAATTTAGAAGAATTTATCTTGGATAAAATTAATGGGAACCTTTCCCTAAGAATGTGATTTTGTGAATAAAAGAACATTCTGAATTGGAATGAGGCGTTTGTTGTGGTTTGTGTAACATTTGTTTATTATATACGTGGGTTATTCAGAAAGGCCGGGTTTCTACCATTCTGAATAACCGATTCGACGATATGTCGAAGATGAAGACGGTGGTTTAAGACCGGAAGTCTTCACATCATTTGGGTGATTACTGATGATCTTGATTGGGCTGTACACCCAAGATGAGGGAATCAGTTGGTGATCGTCCAGACGTACTTGGAGATCGATGGATATGCGAGGAAAGTGCCTCCGGTTTCGTTCAGACCCAGAACGAACTTGTAAATGGACTGTGTGTCTGACATTGGATTTTATTCCGTGTTGATTGATCTCTATTAAATATACATCTGTTTGGCGGCGGAGAATTTATTCTTTTGCTTAACGCCCTTCTCTGAGACGTACGAGCTCAGAGGTTGTATATCGATGGACATCAGTCGCATGGAGTGAATTGCCAGTGTGACACGCGTAAGTGGCAATTAATCAAGGCTTATGTTGAAAAGCAAAGTCTTGTGGTTGATGATCAAAGCACGGCCTGTGTGGTGCAGCTTTGTGTGTAACGTGAATTCGCGAGCCTCACACCTCGGTATGAGTCAAAAACGGGATACGGACCGTTGGGAGAACACGACGTTTCTTTCTAGCTATGGGTGGTGTCAGTGCTTAAAATGGTTGACATTTATATACTTTTTACCTGTGTGGTTGTTGGATGAGGCGCCTCGATATTAGGTCTGTTAGGACCGGGAAACGTGTGTTCAAGAATTGCCAATCCTCAAAAGTAAGAGAGGACCGGCCCGACCGATTCCAAGGATTGCTGTGTGCGGTCCTGGGACATTTGCTAGAGTGTCTCGAACGGAGAGGAGCTTGCCCTTGCCTCGACTCATGACGGAAATCCAATTTCTAATACGTGATATTGCGGTTTTGTTTGTAGAACCTAGTATGGCGACATAGTGGTATGGGTCATTCATGCCGCCTCTGATTGATATTTATGATTGAAATTGTTTTGAAACTATACACTTACAGTAATATCAAAATAATGTGTTTTAAACGTATCAAGCACGCTTTGGCTATTATAAGGTAAAAAACCTATCCTCCGGCTTGCGTTGCATTGTGTGATGGGACCTGGGTCTTATAATAGCTTCATTTTTTCTTTATTTAGCATTGCGCTGTTTGTTTTATGCACTGGTATTCTTTGGAGGAAACCCGTTCCGTGTTATACGGCGTGGTCCCTTGATTTTCCGAACATTAAAATAAAGATTAATAACTGTTTTAGTTCTCACACAGTCACATGACTGACCTGGAGTTTATTGTTTTAACCTAAACTCTGGGTGCCCCTATTTTCCACACGGGAAGCTAGTAGTTTTGGTTTTGCAGATTTATTTTCACAGGATCCTGATTTACAGCTGGAACGATGCTCAGAAAGCTCTGTATCCGTGTATTACTTTCAGTCGTGTTTTGTATTGTTTTTCTGCTTCTATGTAATTTATTGTAATCTCTGATATTTATTGAATGTATTATATTTATTCATACTCTGTATATTCTCGTATCTGATGGAATTGTTGTAATAACAATGAAATGTTCTTCTGTTTGTGTTCCGATGTGGCTTGTTTTCATCTCAATCCGGGCTTTCCTTAACGGGGAAGTTCGGGTCGTTATAGGAATCAAAGCAAGAGTATCATGAGGATTCCTATTATAACATGTAGTTTGATTTCCACCCCCATACCACCTGCAATGAATGACAAGAAAGATGCATTGGGGCCATGCTAGGATGATTTGGGAAGATCATAAAGGAAAGAAACCACAATAAATTATCGTATATCACACAACACATGGATAAAATATATCAAAAACATATACAATAGTACAGTTGTGAAGCACAATAAAGCAAAAAATCTCATGTTCATGTAAAGCCTCGAAATTTAATACTTAGTATCACCAATCTCAATGGACATCATAATATCACTACAATTTTACTTAAATTATATGAAACAATACAACATAAAAAAGAACAGAATATCTACAAAGTATAGTATGCCAATCTCCGCCTCGTCTTCAGTTAGCAGTGTCATCACTAACTTGCTATCTAGTCTTTTCATCATCATCGCCCATGAGCCCTAAGATAATAAGTGTAACAAAATCTAGGGTGTAATAACCCGAATTTCAATAGACCGATTTTTTCCCAAAAATCCCAATCTATCGAAGTCCGAGTTGGCTTGTAGGTATCCTGTAGAAAAGACAGAGATAATAAATATATTAGAGTTCGATAAAACATCTCACAGCGGAATGGATAAAATATAATAATCAAATATAGCCTTACCGAAAGAATGACATTATCTAAAAAGTTTCCAAAGGCCACTAAAAAATATCTTCCAAAAGTTTAACCTGCGAGTATGTTATGAGAAGGTGGTCAGAACACAAGTTCTGGTGAGAGGACAAATCATACATTCTGAAGTAACCCTGCATATATCGTTCAATTACATTTTTTTAACTATTAGGTTATTGAGGTTAACAACACTCTAGGATCTACACTCACGTTGTACCCATCTACTTCCCAGTAGATTAAACCTAATATAATATATGTAGTTATGCCCGACATCTCAAGGTACTCCCAATGGTACCCTCCTCGTATGGTCTCCACCATCGTACCACGATAGCGTATGGATCCTCGTATCGAACTCCTTGGTCAATCCTTGTCTCAACACTGAGTAGCACTATAACGTCTACAATACACCACCAATGCTCTATCTAGAACCTCACACGAATGTACTTGTTGGCTAGTTTTGTGACCAAGCCATCAAGAACACATGTATTCACATGTAAATGGAGAAGGACCTATGATTCAAAGCTCAAGAGAGATCAGTTCCAGCTCGTGAGGCACCAAAACCCGTTCACGATTCCTCTACCTAGACCCGCTCGTGATCTCCTTCTCGCGACCCGCTCGTGATCTCCTTATCGCGACCCGCTCGTGATTCCATACTCCGACTCGCTCATAAGGAACACCACGACCCGCTCGTGGTACAGGGTCATGAACGGACCCCACTACCAAAGAATGATAGCCAAGACCAGGTCTTCTACGAACCAAGATTGAAGGATCTGAAGGCACATGTCCATAACTACCATATTTACCACTTCTCCATCAAGCCACGAACCAGTCCGAGATTCTCGGGAATCGTGCCACGTGTTATCATGAACCGCCTGTAGACACCACCTATAAATAGCCCTATACTTGGCATTTTTCAGGATTTTTGGTAATTCTGAGAGTTTTTGCTCCTCCATTATTTTTCATCAGTATTATTACAAAATTACTGAGTGAATCATCAATGTAATAGTGAGATCGAGAGAAATCATTGATTGTACTTGCATTTAACGTATAATCAAAGACACATAAAGTGGACGTAGGCTCGTTAACGCTAAACCACTATAAATTTGGTGTGTTTTCAGTATTTTCTTTCGTTTCTAGTCATTCGTCTCAGCTAAATCAGAAATTTGGGTATTAGAGCCAAATGTGGATCTAACAGTACTGCCTACTATAACTCGAGTTCCAAAATAGGGCTGCATCCAATGCACAAAAATCAGTTGGGAGCTTTCGATATCTATAAAGGACAGCTTCGTTAGGCCGACATTATAAATATCTACATATGGTATGTATCTTTCAACGGTGGCTATGGCCCCATCCTGGCCCCTCCCTCAACTAATGAAAGACTACATCAAGAGTAAAAGACATGCCTATATCAACCAATGTGACGTCCAATTTGGCGTGCCCCTCAAATAACATCTCAATACTGAAAGATTTTCAGTCTATTGGTTTAGCACATTGTAAAAACCCAGAATTTTGAAACCAATTTAAAATTTAATTTTAATTGATTTTGAGAGAAATTAAATATTTTAGATGAATTATTTTGAGAATAAACGTTTCAAAAGTTAGTTAAATCGAAGTTAGAACTTATAAATTTATATTAATTATAAATCGAGCTTGAAATGGCGTGGTAGTTTGGAATTTTGATTTTAAACTTTGAACGAATATATATAATTCAATATAAATCAGAATTGGATAAAACAAGAAACGTTGGAATATTTTGAATTGTGATTTTCTAACGAGTATATGAAATTGAGATTTCACTTTATAAATTGTAAATTATGTCTAAATTAAAATTAGAATAGTCGCTATGGAATATATATATAAAATATTATATATAGCCCATAGAAAACTCACTTTTTGCATATGAATGAATTTGGACTCGAAACCACTTCCATTGAGCCCAAAATGTCGTTTAGGTGTTCGAAAACTATAAGCATCGATATTTTTAGAGTTGGAGAAATTTTGGCCTTTTTCATTGGATATAAGACCAAAATATTTCTTTTTGCGTACGGACGAATTTGAACCCGAAACCACTTCCATTGAGTTCAAAACGTCGTTTGCGTGCTTGAAAAGTGTAAACTTAGATATATTCCGAGCTTTGGAAAATTGGTACTTGGGTCGGGTCTTGGTTGAGCTAACCTAGCTCATTCATTTAAGTGCTCTCTAGCCCTCTCCTCTCCATTCATTCTCCAAACGCTTAGAAATTTAGAAAATGGGGAATGGAATTGGAAATTAAAATTCCTAAGCTAGGTTTAACAAATTCAAGCTCAAATCAAGGGGAAAATCAAAGAGACAACATGGGTAAGCTTCTCCATCTTCACCAACTTGGTTGCTCTTCAATTTTTGAAATTTTCTATGACCTAATTCTTAGGAAATGTGTTCATATGATTATAGGATGTCGATTCTAGTGTTTTTTATCGAAGAGAGGTTGTTCTAGCTTGTCATTGGATCAATTCATTGCTTATAGCAAGCAAAGGTGAGATCTTTGAGAGTTCTAAGTGTCTATGCCACAAGTTAAATGCTTGTAAAAGTGTAATTCAATGATCATTTGAGTTTGCATATGCTAGTGAATTGGATAAGTTAGTGAAACTTAGTCAATTTTAAGAATACATGTTCCATTGGGTTGGAAATTATGATTAATGTAGTCCCCATGATCAAATGCATATGCTAAGTGTTGTTTAAGCGATATTGTGAAGTTCCGTTGTCGCACTGACAAATTCTAAGACTTCACAATTCGCTTATATCGCATTTGATTGCTTTGGTTAAAGAATTTAGTCGTTTTTGAAGTTATAATCGTAATCTTTGCAATCTTATGTGTATATGTTGGTACATGTGTTCATGAGTGGTTTTGGCGAGCCTAAGGGGCCTCATTGGCACTTAGGAATCATCACAAACTGTCACCATTGATCCGAGCTTGTCCGGGGCTGATTGCAAATTCATTTGCAATCAAAATGTTCAATTGGTTCAGCTGAGATGTCTGACCAAAATGGGTTAGACGTCTATCCAAGCTCTCGAGAAAAATAAAAAAACTGCTCAGTAGTAAGTCAGACGTCTGTCCTGGGGGTGACAGACGTTTGTTGGCTTAAAACTGGTGTTGACCAGTGGAGACCACGGTCAACAGTTTAGGCCCATTCAGGCTCTTTCCCGACCGAGTTTCAGCCCATTTCGACTTCGTTTGTGTCTTGTCGGTTTCTCTAATTCGCAGATTTCAGTAGCCAGATTCTTATGAAATCGTTTTATAAAATCTTCAAATAATGAATGACGGAGTGGAAGCCAATGGTGAGAACTCTCTCACTCAAGCTATGTTTACATCTATTATAGTTGTGATTAAATATGTATTGATTGTATGTGATTGCCATGTATGTTTGGTGATTGATGGATGTTTACAGTTTTTATAGTTATCATTATATTAAACTGTGAAAATATTGGATAAGTTCAGATGTAAACCCCACACGGGTATTGGGATGATAATTTTACACATTGCCCAAGTATGTAAACAATAATCATTCGATGTTGGTTGAAAACCCCACACGGGTCCAGGGATGATAATAACTTCACACATCTCCCATGTGTTTAGTTGTATGTCGATCTATTGATTGACGGACCGTAGTAAGCGTTATTTAACTACTTAATCCTTATACAGTTGTACATTACACTTTGGATTAGACTAAAATGTGAATAAGGTCATTAAATTTACCAAATTCAAGAAATGTGCGAGAATGGAATACCACCAGTTTTATTCCATGTGATACTTGGATCTTTGATTAGATTTAAATGTTAAAGTGGTAATTGAATTTACCGATAACACAATGGGTGTTAGATTGGAGTACTACAAGTTTTTCTCCATGTGATGAATAGGTTGGGATTAGGATAATACAATAAATGATTACTTCGATAAGGTTCGTTAATCCCGACTAGTTGATGAACCTTAATTTGGTTTAAGCTGTGAAGAGATATTATAAAATATTTTGAAATGATTTCCAAAGGAATATTAAAGAATAAATTTAAAAGAATTTATCTTTGATAAAATTAATGGGAACCTTTCCCTAAAGATTTGAATAAAAGAATATTCTAGATTGGAATGAGGTGTATGATGTGTTTTTATAGCACTTGATTATAAGATATGCGAATTATTCGGAAAGACCGGGTTTAACCCATTATGAATAATTAATACGATGATTGAAAGTAGACAATGAAGAAATTTGTTGAAGACCGGAGATCTTCACATCGTGTGGATGATTACTGATCTCTTAATTGAGCTGTACACCCAAGACGAGGTAATAAGTGGTGATCGTCAAGACGTACTTGGAGATCGATCGAATATGCGAGGACCTCTCTCCTATATTGGACATATGGGACGAGGAATAAGGTGCCTCTAGTTTCTGTCAGACCCAGAACGAACTTGTAAATGGATTATGTCTAACATTGTACTTTGTTCTGTATTGATTGATTTCTATTAAATATGTATCTGTTTGGTAGCGGAGAATTTATTCTCTTGCTTAACACCCTTCTCTGAGATGTATGAGCTTAGAGGTTATATAATGATAAAAACCAGTTATATGGCAAGAATTGACAATGTGGCGTGTTAAGTTGCAAATGATCAAGGCTTTTGTTAAAAAGCAAGGCCTTGTGGATGATGATCAAAGCACGGCTTTAACTAGCATAGCTTTGTGTTGTAGCGTTAATTTGCGAGCCTCACACCTCGGTGTGAGTCAAAAATAGGATGATGACCTCAGGGAGGACATGCGTTTCTTTCTAGCTAGAAGTTGTGTCATGGTATGGAGCCCAGACATTTTTACTTATGTGGATGTTGGATTGCGAGACGCCTCGGATATGATTGGTCGCCAATGGACAAGTGATAGGTCCGATAGGACTGGGAAACGTATTGTTCAGGGATAACTAATCCACAAACGTTACGTGTGGATCGGCCCTTACGCTAACCAAGGGTTTCCCATAGGTGTGATCCTGGACATCTTGCTAGAGGTGATTCGAAACCGGTGAGGAAGATCCCTTGCCTAGACTCATCTATGGAATCCAGTTTCCAATACAACATTATGCGATTTTATTTGTAAACCTATATGGCGACATAGTACGATGGGGTACTATGCCGTCTGTGATTGATACATTTATATTTGAAGTTGTTTTGACACTATGCACTTATAGTAAATATCAAAATGATTTGTTTTAAAGTGTATCAAGCATGTTTGGCTATTATAAGGCAAAACTCTATCCTTTGGCTTGCGTTGAATTGTGTGATGGGACCTGAGTCTTATAATAGCTTCATTTTTCAAAAAGCATTGCGTTGTTTACTAATTGTTTTATTTTAGAGTATTCATCGGAGTAAACCCGTTCCATGACGTAGGGCGTGGTCCCGTGATTTACCCTATTTTAAAGTAATGTTTAATAACTATTTTGAGTTCTCACATCAGTCCCATGACTGACTCGGAGTTTATTGTTTCTACCTAAACTTTGGGTGCCCATATTTTCCAAACAGGCAGCTAGTAGTTTTGGTTTGCAAATATTTCTTTTCACAGGATCCTGGATTACAGTTGGAGCTATATTTGGAAAGCTTTGTATCCGTGTATTTCATTCAATTGTGCTAGTTGATGTATTTTCCGTTGTACCTTGTATTTATACATTTTAAATTTATGTATTTTAATCTATGATATATTTTTCCGTTGTGTAATATTTATTCATACTCTAAAATATTCTTGTACTCTAATGTAATTATTGTAATAGCAGTGAAATTTTCTCAGGTTTGTGTTCTAATGCGTCGTGTTCTCAACACAATCCGGGTTTTCCTATCTCTTCCGAGGTCGGGGGAATTCGGTGCATGACAGTTTGGTATCAGAGCTTTGGTTTACAAAGCTCGAGAACAAGACACGTTAGAACCGAATGAGAGAATTCATCGGAGATAGGGTTAGTAATATCCTATAAGAGTAACTCGTTAGAGATAGGGTTAGTAATGCCCTAGAATGAGTTTGAGGAGTGTTATTTATAAAAAAACAAGATTAGTTTTGAAAATTATATCTTATTATTAAGTTTTAAGTATTTTATTTGATTTTGGACTATCGGGTATAAGAAGATTTTGCATATACGCGTCATGAACGTATATTCGAACTCTCAAATATAGTGGGTAGATATAGAATCACACTCTAGTCGCCCGGAGATGATCCTGATGATTACTACAGTATCATCATTATTTATGTTCGATCTTCGAAAGTGGGATATCTATATATTTCCAATTGATTGTTGTGAGAACCAAAAACTTAATTAGGGTCTATGTTGTGATATGGCACTAGAAATATGATTTTTAAGTATATATAGAAAGATATATGTTTGAAAATTTAATAATTTAATTAACTAATTGATTGGTAGTTGTGTTGTGTGATTATTAGTTTGAATAATTAAAATATTGGAATGATAAGACCAATTTGAAAATGAAAGGTGTGGACCGGCCCATTTCAACTTCGTTTGTGACTTGTCAATTTCACTAATTAATAGATTTCAGCACTCTATTTTATTCAAAATCGTTTTGTAAATCATTTGAAGTTGTTAAGCGATTTAAAAAGTGTGCAAACAAATTTTGCTTGGTTTGAAAAAATAAAATGGTTAAATACGATTTGGCATTAAAATGTATAAAATGAACTATGTAGATGATATGACTTGAGTATTTAATTCGATGACCGAATTATATTTTCAACTAAACCTTTTTATATAAAGTAATGAATGGGGAAGGCCATAATTTAACCAAGAGAAAGAATTTGATTTGAAATTTTGTGCGATGATTATTTGAAAAGACCGAGTTAAATCTCACTTCAAATAATTAAACGACGACTAGAAGTCAAAGATAATGAAGACGGCGCAAGACCGACAATCTTCACATTGAATGGATTACTACTGATGCCCAGGATTTGGGTAGCTTCCGTGAAGTGGTTATAGTGGTAATTGTCCAGACGTACTTGTTGATTGTCCGGATATACGAGGACCTCTCTTCTGTATTGGACATACGAAATGAGGAATAAGGTGCCTCTGGTTTCGTTCAGACCCAGAATGAATGTATGAATGGATTATATGTCTGACACTGTATTGTGTGCTATGCTTTTGATGTCTACTAAACATATGTTTGTTTGGTGGCGGAGAATTTATTATGTTGCTTAACACCCTTCTCTGAGACATATGAGCTTAGATGTTATATATTGGTGGAAATCAATGTCATCGTATGGATTGACAGTGTGGCATGCCAAGATGCTAATGATCAAGGCTTTTGTTGAAAAGTTAAGCCTTGTGGTTGATGATCAAAGCATGGCTTTAAAATAGCGTAGCTTTGTGTTGTAGCGTTAATTCGCGAGCTTCACACCCCGGTGTGAGTCAAAAATGGGAAGAGGACCTCAGATAAGACATGCGTTTCTTTCTAGCTATAGGTGATGTCATGGTATGGAGCCTAGACATTTTTACTTTTATGGTTGATGGATTGGGGGTGCCTCGGATGTGAATGGTCACCAATGGCCAAGTGATAGGTCTGATACGACTGGGGAACGTATTGTTCAGGAATAACTAATCCATAAACGTTAGGTGTGGACCGGCCCTGATGCTAACCAAGGGTTGCCCATAGGTGTGATCCTGGACATCTTGCTAGAGGTGATCTGAAACCGGTGAGGAAGATCCCTTGCCTCGACTCATAGATGGAATCCAATTTCCAATACGACATTGTGCGATTTTAATTGTAAACCTATATTGCTGACATAATATATGGTACCTATGCCATCTATGATTGATATATTTATGTCGAAATTGTTTATGAAACATCTAGACACTAATAATAATATCAAATGATTTTTGTTTTATGCTTATCAAGCATGTTTGGCCCTTATAAGGTAAAAATCTATCCTCTGGCTTGCGTTGCATTGTGTGATGGTGGGTCTTATAACGGCTTCATTTTTCTAAAAAGCATTGTGTTGTTAACTGATTTACTTTATTTTATGCACTGGCAATCCAATGGAGTAAACCCGTTTCGTGACATACGGCGTGGTCCTGTGATTTTCCTTATTCTTAAATAAGTTAAGTAATTGTACGATTTCTCATACCAGTCCCATGGCTGACTCGTAGTTTGCTTTTCCCTTGCAAACTCGAGTGCCCTTATTTTTACATGGGCAGTCGAGTGATCAGGTGATTGGCTTTATTTTGGATATGCACAGTAGTATGGGGTGCTCTTTTGGCTGAAGATGAAGACTTATTTTTGTGGTCCTGTGATTTGCTCTTTTGGTTGAAGATGTAGACTTACTAAGTGGATCTTGTATCTGTGTAACTCTGATGATGATTATGATTCCGCTGTTATGATATGATGTAAATTATTCTCCAACTTCATGTATTATGCTATATTCTGTATTCTGCTGATGTGATTAATGTGTTATTTTCCAAAGACCAACCTTGCCATCGTGGAATTTACAATAGTCACTATGGAATTGAGATTTCACTTTATAAATTGTATGTTATGTCTAAATTAAAATTTAGAATAGTCTCTATGGAATATATATATATTTTTAATATTATATATAACCGATAGAAAACTCACTTTTTGCATATGAATGAATTTGGACTCGAAACCACTTCCATTGAGTCCAAAATGTCGTTTATTAATTCGAAAACTCTAAGCATCGATACTCTAGAGTTGGGGAAATTTTGGTCTTTTTAATTGGATATAAGACCAAAATATCACTTTTTGCATACAGATGAATTTGAACTCAAAACCGCTTCCATTGAGTTCAAAACATCGTTTGCATGCTCAAAAAGTGTAAACTTTGATATATTCCGAGCTTCGGAAAATTGGTACTTGTATTGGGTCTTGGTTGAGCTAACCTAGCTCATTCACTTAAGTGCTCTCTAGCCCTCGCCACTTCATTCATTCTCAAAACCCTTAGAAAATTAGAAAATGGGGAATGGAATTACAAATTAAAATTCCTAAGCTAGGTTTAGCAAATTCAAGCTCAAATCAAGGGGAAAATCAAAGAGACAACATGGGTAAGCTTCTCCATCTCCATCTTCTCCAACTTGGTTGCTCTTCAAATTTTGAAATTTCCTATGACCTAATTCTTAGGAAATGTCTTCATATGAGTATAGGTTGTAGATTCTAGTATTTTTATCGAAGAGAGGTTGTTCTAGCTTGTCATTGGATCGATTCATTGCTTCTAGCAAGCGAATGTGAGATCTTTGAGAGTTCTAAGGGTCTATGCCACAAGTTAAATGCTTGTAAAAGTGTAATTCAATGATCATTTGAGTTTGCATATGCTAGTGAATTGGATAGGTTAGTGAAACTTAGTCGGTTTCAAGTATTCATGTTCCATTGGGTTGGAAATTATGATTAGTATAGTCCCCATGATCAAGTGCTTATGCTAATTGTTATTTAAGCGGTACTGTGAAGTTCCGTTATCGCACCGGTAAATTCTAAGACTTCACAATTCACTTATATCGCATTTGATTGCTTTGGTTAAAGAATTTAGTCGTTTTTGAAGTTATACTCGTAATCATTGCAATCTTATGTGTATATGTTGGTGCATGTGTTCATGAGTCGTTTTGGCGAGCCTTAGGGGCCTCATTGACACTTAGAAATCATCATAAAGCGTCACCATTGATTCGGGCTCGTCTGGGGCCAATTGCACATTCATTGGCAATCAAAATGTTCAATTGATTCAGCTCAGACGTCTGACCAAAATGGGTCAAATGTCTGTCCAAGCTCTCAGGAAAAATAAAAAGAATTCTCAGTAGCAGGTCAAACGTCTGTCTTGGGGGTGACAGACGTTTGTTGGCTTAAAACTGCTATTGACCGGTGGAAACCACAGTCAACAGTTTAGGTCCATTCAGGCTCTTTCCCGACCGAGTTTCGACCTATTTCGACTTCGTGTGTGACTTGTCAATGTCTCTATCGCAGATTTCAGCAGCCAGATTCTTACGAAATCATTTTATAAAATCGTCAAATAAAGAACGACGAAGTGGAAATCAATGGTGAGAACTCTCTCTCTCTCAAGCTATGTTTACGTCTATTATAGTTGTGATCTGTCACACACTGAATTCCTGAACAATATGTTTGTAACAACCCGTATTTTTGAATAACATGTTATAACATAAATCAAGGCAGAATTAAACTGTAAATTTGAAACAAGGGAAACGGGCTGTGCCATTGCGTTCGTCTCGGAAACATACGCGAAATAGAGTCCGAGTTTTCGAAAATCGGAGTCCGTATGACCGAGATATGGCCTCGCGAAGTTTCACGAAAAATTCAAAATTCAAAATTCAAAACAGATTCAAATTTCAGAAAATCGGGGTAGGCGGGAAAAATCCCGCCCAGACCAGGTCGACCTGGGGGTCGACCTGGGTGTCGATCTGGGTGGGACCAGGTCGACTAGGGAGTCGACCCCAGGGTCGACCTGGGGGTCGACCTGCCTGGTCGGACCCAGGCAACCTGGTGCACCATTTTGGCTGTTTTGACCTGTTTTGTTGGCTAGTGACGGGATTTGAAGGCTCTGATTGAATCTAGGGTTAATCCTATGGCTAATACTATCCTAATCTTCTATAAAAGGACCCCTAAGCCTAGCCTAAATCACCATTATTCAATCCTATAACTAAACTATGCCAAATTTGTTCCTCTCATGGCCTCCACTCTCATGCTAAAATTCCTAAGTCTATCTATATGAGAGATTTTGAGTCCATACAAGTATTTTCCAGCTTGTATGAATGTTCTTAGTTTGCATTCAAGTCAAGTTGCAACATTTCTATTACAAAGCAAGGATTTTTATTGATTTGGGTCAAGGGTTTTTCATTTGGAGCTTTCATATTTGGGTCTTTTTGGTGATTGCATAAGGGCTTCGTCTCAATCTTTATAATAAATATTCATTTTGTCTTCATAGCATTGTAAGCCCTTTTCTACTTTCTTTTTATTGAACTCTAAAGTTAAATGAATGATGCAAGTTTGGGTTGATCATTATGATATGCAAGTTTGGTTGATCACTATGTTATGTAAGTTGGTTCAATCATTATGTATGACACATGTTGCTATGTTATGCAAGTTTGGGATGATCATTATACACATGTTATTATGTTATGCAAGTTAAACTTGAGTTTGTGAGCTTAAAGCTTCAAGCTTTATATTAAAGGTTGCATTTTGGCAACATGGAAGTTATCATATCCCTTATGATAACTTGCATGTAAGGCTAAATGCGAACTTCTAGCAACTTCTACATGTCATTTATCACCATGTATCACTCATATGTTAAGTTTGGTTTTATGCATGCTTTTGAAGCCTAATAATGCAATATGCAAGTATATGAACATATGTACATTTCATATGCCACCATGATAAACTTGTGGCTTCAACACCTTTTTGTCATGATTATGCCAAGTTCCCTTTTTTATCCTTTATGCGTTGATGCGATTATGTAAACGATGGGATTACGTTGGGGTTGGGTAACATTATGACATAAACATGGTTTTTATAACATGACGTGATATGTTAACTTGTAATTAAGTTTTGGAAACATAATGGACATGACACTTAGAAAATATGAGTGTGGCCAACTCGAGGTTGGGTTGAGTTTGTAGCATAAATCTACCCGGACCCGCCCGGCTTAACTAGTGGCTACAAACAATAGGGCCCAATGTGAGAAGTTGGTCATGTTGTGCTCAAACCCGAGGTTAGACCAAGTTGTGGTGTAAAGCTACCCGGACCCTCCCGGCTTAACTAGTAACCACAACAAGGTCTAATGTGAGAGGTTAAAGCACATTAAGTTAATTAATGCCTCCTGATTAGGGTTAAGTCATGGTCCACTTAATACTTAACCAATTTGGGCTTGATGGGTTAATCGGGGTTAAGTCATGAACCTTGGGTACACTTAACCAATTTAATCCACGTTTGGATCGGGTTAACCATATTTAACCGGTTAAGAAACCCTAGTTGTGTGGTCCTTTTCAGCAGTAACCCTCTTGATAGTATCATAAGACCCTATGACTAGGCTAGGGTGGGGCACGATTACTGGGCTGACATGTAAGCGACCAAAACGACGGCTGTGTAGGTACGCCGGTGTAGGTCCAGGCGGACTATGGTCGTGCACATAGTCCGGAGTTGGAGAATCAGGCACGGGTACTAGTAGATCTAGACTGTGCATACTTGAATTTGTGTCTGAGGTTGACACCCTAGGACTTGATACACCCTAGGGTGTACCTAGCGCAGTTTAACTACATTTCATGTTTGGGCCGTATGACACTGACACTTGACGAGTTAGGCTTATAGGGAGCCGATCAACTAGACCGTGTTGTTGGACCTTGATTTAGGTCACCTCATGATATTGGGCCAAGCTTGGGCCAAGGGATCAATTCTTGATTTTACTTGACATGTTAGAATGCTAGTACACCCGTGGTGCAAAACTTAACCTTGATTATGCGATGACACATTTATCTATCTTGTTAGTTAATCATCATGCCAGTATGTTGTTATCCTTATGTTCATCTCAGCTTCTCATGCCAGTTAACTTTACTAGTTCATGGACAGATAGTAGTTAGGGCTTACCAGTCTTTTTGACTGACCTGTTTTCTTTCGCCTCTTTTCTTCCGTTCCCCCCCCCCCCTTAGGTTCTCAGGGTGGGAACATTGGAGCTTAGCTTGGATCTTTATTGCTTGCTTACTGGATTTGCTCATGTACGATTTTGGACATTGAGCTAGCTATGGTTTATCACTTCACTTTGGGGATAGTACTTTATGTATTTCAGTTTTTTAGTTTATGCTAGACTTTGTTTGTTGGAAAATAATGATCAAGTACTTTGTTGTAATATGACTATGGTTTTGAAATGCTAGTTTGATCCGCTGCTTTATTTACTGTGTTTTACTTATACGTTCTGTCTTGAGATATCTGCATGCATGTTTACCTTGTTTAACGCCCCTCCAAAGCCAGTGTGCTTGCAAGAGTTACCCTGGCGGAGGTGGGGTGTTACAATGTTTCCCGCTCCTATCGGACCTATCACTTGGCTATTGGTGACCAATCATATCTGAGGCGCCTCGCAATCCAACATACACATGAGTAAAAATGTCTAGGCTCCATACCATGACACAACTTCTAATTAGAAAGAAACGCATATTCTCCCTGAGGTCCTTATCCCGTTTTTGACTCATACCGAGGTGTGAGGCTCGCAAATTAACGCTACAACACAAAACTATGCTACATAGAGTCGTGCTTTGATCATCATCCACAAGGCCCTGCTTTTCAACAATAGCCTTGATCATTTGCATCTTAACATGCCACATTGTCAATTCATGCCATATAACTGGTTTCTATCAATATATAACCTCTAAGCTCATACGTCTCAGAGAAGGGTGTTAAGCAAGAGAATAAATTCTCCGCCACCAAACAGATACATATTTAATAGAAATCAATCAATACAGAACAAAGTACAATGTCAGACATAATCCATTTACAAGTTCGTTCTACGTCTGAACGAAACTGGAGGCACCTTATTCCTCGTCCCATATGTCCAATATAGGAGAGAGGTCCGCGCTTATCCGATCGACCTCCAAGTATGTCTGGACGATCACCACTTATTACCTCGTCTTGGGTGTACAGCCAAATCAAGACATCAGTAATCATCCAAACGAGGTGAAGATCTCCGGTCTTCAACCACCGTCTTCATTGTCAACTTTCAATCATCGTATTAATTATTCAAAATGGGCTAAGCCCGGTTTTCCGAATAATTCGCATATCTTATAATCAAGTGATATAAAAACACACATATGCCTCATTCCAATCCAGAATATTCTTTTATTCAAATCTTTGGGTAAAGGTTCCCATTAATTTTATCAAAAATAAATTCTTTTAAATTTATTCTTTAATCTTCCTTTGGAAATAATTTCAAAAGATTTTATAATATCTCTTCACAGCTTAAACCAAATTAAGGTTCATCAACTAGTCGGGATTAACGAACCTTATCGAAGTAATCATTTATTTTATTATCCCAATCCCAACCTATTCATCCCATGGAGTAAAACTGGTAGTACTCCAATTTAACTCCCATTGTGTTATTGGTAAATTCAATTACCACTTTAACATTTAAATCTAATCAAAGATTCAACTATCGCATGGAATAAAACTGATGGTATTCCATTCTCGCACATTTCTTGAATTCGGTAAATTTAATGACCTTATTCACTTTCAGTATGATCAAGTATTCGTTATAACTCCACTTAGTTTTAATCTCAAAAATCTTAATTAAAAGATTTATGAATTCCAATTTCATAACTTAAGATGCACAAGATAAATTGTGCATTTTTGCACAGGTCAGACGTCTGACCTAACATGCACAGACTTCTGATCTTACAGGGTATGATTTCCCGAGAGTTTTGATAGACGTCTGACCAATTATGGTCAAACGTCTGACCTGAAGAAATCATTTCTTATTCCCAGAAAAACTTGAACAGATGCTTGAGCCACTCATGGATAGATGTCTGATTAGAGGAAAATAGATTCCCGAGAGTTTGAACAGACGTCTGACCTATTTGGGTCAGACGTCTGAGCTGAAACCTGAGCAAATGTTTGCCTTAATCAAAAGATTTTAACTTGCAAATCATAACTTCACTGTTAGTTGGGTTTAAGAACTAAGTTCATTCGAAACATCGTTCACAGTGAACCCAAAATCAACTTCCATTTAATTCAAATTATATGTATTAAGTGGAAAACTTCATTTATCTTAATTAAAAGATTATCCTTTTCTCAACTGGATTTAAGAACAGCGTTATTGAAGACACCTTTCACGACAAACCCAAAATCCAATTTGATATCAAATACAAGTTCTTGAATAGAAATCATATCGATTTATATTTAGTATCAAATTATGAAACTAACAGATAATGTATTAGGAATAACGATATCTATATCTTCCAAATTCCTTAATGATATCTGTATAATCACAGAATCCAATATTGAAATATTCCAAAGATTATTTCCATTCATGTCCACACTAATTCATACGTTGAAAAAATCTAGTTGGATTAAAACCATATCGATTCTTTATTCTAGTTGTTAACCTTTCATTCAGATAAAATATCCTTTATCTTTTCCAACTTGCAGTATTTCAATATTTTCGTGTCCATCCAAAATCAAAATCATATTTTCATTCTTCACTGAATATTGTGTCAAAATATTCCTTCATAATCTAACCCGGAATGTGACTCAATCAATTACCATATAGTTTCAATTATATGGATTCCATACATCGCATGTATTCAAAAATAGTGATAAACAACTATCAAGCATCCAATTCACATCCAGAATGTAATCTATAAATGTATAAGCATTAAGTAGTTAAATAACTCTTACTATGGTCTGTCAATCCATCGATCGACATACAACTAAACAAAAGGAAATGTGTGAAGTTATTATCATCCCCAGACCCGTGTGGGGTTTTTCAATCAACATCCAATGATTATTATTTACATACTTTGGTGATGTGTAAAATTATCATCCCAATACCCGCGTAGGGTTTACATCATAATCCGTGTGAACTTATCCAATATTTTCACAGTTTAATATAATGATAACTATAAAAACTATAAACGTCCATCAATCACCAAACACACATGGCAATCACATGCAATCAATACATATTTAATCACAACTACAATAGATGTAAACATAGCTTGAGAAAGATAGTTCTCACCATTGGTTTCCACTTCGTCATTCTTTATTTGACAATTTTATAAAAGGATTTCATAAGAATCTGGCTGCTGAAATCTGTGAATTAGAGAAACTGACAAGTCAGTCCACCGGTCAACAAAAGTTTTAAGCCAACAGACGTCTGTCACCCAGGGATAGACATCTAATGTAACGACCCATGTTTTCGCGTTCCTGGGTAACCGACATAAACTCAATGTCGACTATCCAAGCATCGGAAACACCGAATGGTCCATGAAAGAAACAAGAGGGTGAGAATAGATAAGATAGAAACTTAGAATAGAAGAAGAAGAAGAACATACATCATCATCAGAGTAACACAAAACTCACAGCAGAACAAACAATATATAATAGATACATAACTTTGAAATAAAACTAGTATATGTATACAGTAACATTATCAGAGTACAACACTTACAACGTAGCAGAAATAACCATAGCTATATAATCCGATGCCTCCTGCTCCAAGCTCTCAGTATATCTGTAAAATCCCGACTACTTGACTACCCGTAACAAATTGGGCACCCAAGAGTTTAGGGAAAACAAAACAAAATAAACTTTGGGTCAGTCATGTGACTGGTGTGAGTAAACTCCAACCATTTGTTTAACTTTTAAAATCCTTTTAAAAGAAAGAATAATCGTAAGACCGATCCATACATAAACACGTATGGTTTTTACCTTACGATAACCCAAAACATTTCTTTTAAAATCCTTACTCTTCTGATATTATGATAATGTCTAAATCAAGTACATATCAATCTATTAGAACGCTTTCATCTCACGCTCTACATATATAGTATACAATCAAAAACCACGGGCTCTTATTGGGTAATGGATTTCCAACTATAACAAGGTATGGAACCACCTTCCGATCAGTGTACTCTAGAAGCGATATACTGGAGTTCAACAAGAACATCTTGTAACTCGGCCACACATGGCCGGCCATTCATTTCGCTTGAATGTTCCGAATATATTATCACCTTATGGTTGGTATACCAACATAACCGTTCCCGAGAGATACAGAAGCGAAATAAGTAACAAATATGAATATTCTCTAGATGGTGACAATATACCCTACTTGGGTGCGACCCACTTAGCCATGCTGCCTGCCCGATTTCTGTCATTTCCCAGTTGATGAGGCTTGAGGTCATAACATATCTTTTAACAGATCACTCCTCTATTTACTTTGAATGCCACATCGTCGTACCCATCAAATCACAAACTAATTCACCCAAAAATACCACGGTTATAAGCTAAGAGAAACGAATTCTTGCGCCAATAACGTAAATACGTTTGAAACGATCAACATACGCGATCTACCAGATATACTCTATCAGACTTTCGTCCATTCAAGTTGTCCTAGGACTGGACAATCCGAAGGAATTATTCTGTAAATCCATCTTAGGCAATTTCTACCTAGGGTTTACTGAACAGCCCTTGCATAACTTCGTTTTCAATTATCTTCATCATATTTGATTAGCAACGCTAATGCAATACGGAGTGGTTTTCAGATAATATATCTGATCCCGATCTCTCCGTATTAACAACGGAAATGGTCAAAATCTTCGATAGTCGGTGATTTAACTATCAAAGGAAAACATGTGTGCAAACAACGATATTATTTCCAGATGGAAATTCTATTGATCAATCATCAATCAACATTTATTCATTTCCCCATTTCTCATTTCCATGTATTAATCAAATCCTTATTTTCTAATTTTAGAGAATATACGTTATTAATTTTGTAAAACGTTTCCATTTCTGATTCGTGCATCAATATCTTCCCACCTCTATCAGTCTTTAACTGTAAACTAGTAAGAGAGCAACCCCCTACGTATTAACCCTGAAGGCCGAAACCAACATCAGATCGATACCCAGAAAGCCATTCAACTCGAGTAATTTCCAGTCAGTTCTATTTTCAGTAATTCCATTTTAATTCCTAATTCAAACCCCAAATTCCTTTATAATATTTTATTTGCAAAATATTTACTTTAAATCAATATCATGTTACACCCGTGTGTGAAGCACGGGTCTAAACCTTCCTAACGTAAAATTCTCTTTTTATAAAACTCTATTCATTTTCAAAATATTTCCTTTTCAATATCCTATTTATTTCATATAAATATTCCCCTTTTCAATATCCTTTATATGAACTATTTATTTCATATAAATGTTTCCCTTTTCAACATTATATTTATTTCATAAATATTTCCTTTTATATAATTCTATTTATTCCATAAATAAATATTTCCTTTATAATTTCATTTATTTTCTAAATAAATATTTCCTTTTATATTTGTTTTACAAATATTTCCTTTTATATTTGTTTTACAAATATTTCCTTTTCTATTCAATATCCACTTTGAAATTCCTTTTTATAAAATCATTTGATTTTATATGAATATATTTTATTTTCAACATACACATTGAAAATTCCCATTTTAATTCCAGTATTATATATGGTATTTAAAATACCAAATAGCAATGATTGATATCATTCAAACACACATAATCAACAACATATTATATATCACATCATATATTACAATATTTGAAAAACAATAAAATAAATGTTGAGGAATCCAGTTGGATTCCTCCGACCTGTTTCCCTACATCCACAGATGTTAAACAATATAATATAACATCGATTTCATTTCAATATGAAATATTCTGATAAGCAGAATAAATATTTGATTAACGATTTATATATATATATATATATCGTTATCTATAATTTCAACCAATATATAAGCAATTCAACCAAAAAATCATCACACAGCAATCAATCAACATTTATCATTACTAGATTATCTTTATAAAATTATAAACTGATAGAGTTAGTGAGTTTTACTCACATTGGACAATCATCGTTAAATAACGATAATTTTCGCTTGATTCAGATGGAAAATTTATTTCGCTATAAATTGTAACGAGCTCCGATTCACTTCCAGTCAGTTCCATTGTGAAGCACTCGTCCATACGATCCCAATGGGTCCAAATTTGCTTAATTCTGATAAAGTATGCTAAAGTTATACATTATACAAGTTATAAATTGTTTTAAATTAAAATAAAACCAATTTGATTCATCATTGGGCCTCACCCCTTTAATAAAATGGGCCCATAAACCATTTTTGTTGCCCGCTCGCTACAGCGGCCTTCCCTTTCAACAAACATCGCGAGTTCCTGCTCTTACTTCTTCCACTTCGGTTTTCTTTTAACAACTCATTTCTCCATAATTTCCGAAACAACCTTCACCGCACTCTCCTTCTTCTTCTCCTCTTCCTTCCTATACCATTTATACCCAACTCGCATCAACTGTCTACCCCGTTCCGACCTCACGACGGCTAAAGAACAACACCCAGATCGAATCTTTTTAACAACGTGATCTACAAAACTTTGTCATGTCATGCCATTCTCCACACTGATCTCAAATATAACTCCCAAACTCCACCACGTTGCTCACATCGAGAGCGAACTGGAACCCTAGCTCATGCGTGGTACAGGACATCGAACAAAATTATGTTCGATCCTTTGAAAAATCCCACGAAATTGAAGACCAGCTCATAGCGAACACAAATACATAGGTTTGGTGTTTTTATGAATTTTGTATGATTTTATACGAATTTAGGAAGATCAAACTAATTTTATGGGAGAATAAAAATCGCGGCGGATTAATTTATTGACTAGGAAAAATAGATTTAGGGTTAGAAGGTT
>JASFAX010007225.1:0-26837 GCA_030737875.1 Allium sativum
CGGAATTCTACTTGAGATAGAGTCCGAGTTTGCGTAAATCGGACTCCGTATGAAGAAGTTATGGCACTTAGAAGTTTCAGGGATTTAGAATAAAAACCAGCCCGAATTCAAAATTCAAAGTTCGAAATTCAAAACACACACCCGTACTGGGCGTGAAATTTCCCGCCTAGGACCCAGGTCGACCTTGGTAGAACAGGTCGACCATGGGGTCGACCTCCCCCTATTTCCAGATCCGTGGATAGATTCGTTTTTCTGTATTTAGACGCCCGTTCTAACCATATTCGTTGCTTCTAAGCTATTTAAACACCCCCAAACCTCACTTTCTCTCCACACAATTTCATTACGGCTATACTCTGCCCTAATTCATATTAATATAAATCAATGGCGTTGTTACTCTGCTGAAACCTAAGCTAGAACAAGTGCTCCTTCACCTTTCAATCTGAATAGGATTAAAAGAGAACAACTACAACCCATTTTTCTTTTAGAATCCAACCAAGGTGAGTACAGTTATTTTCAGATATGAAATTTAAATATGATCTTGACATGGTTATAAATCTGAATTGGATATTATGCATATTCTTGTTTATCAGATCTTTTTTTCTGTGTAGATCTACCTTATTCTTGTTTATCATATTTGTTTTTTGTGTAGATCTATCTTATTCTTGTTTATTAGATTTGTTTTTTGTGTAGATCTATCTTATTAATATTATTGTAACTATTCTGTATCTCTTTCTTCCTTCTGTTCTATAGCCAGGCTACCACGAGCCTGGGCCAATCTCATAAGAGATTGACGCAAGAACGCTAAATTTGGGGAAAATAGTGAATGATGCATAATTAGACATTACTGATTTGTGACTAATTTGAGAAAAGAGCATATGTTGTAATTTAAGATCTAGATCTGGGCATACTATATATGATAGTCTGTGATTTGGAAGAAGGAGAATTATTTTGTATATGACTTAGGCACAAATATCTATATTAAAATAGGATAACTATTAAACGTGAACACGCCTAAATGGGGATTTTGGATATTTGGCATACGCTGAAATCAAAGGCTATAATTTGGCATAATTCATATTGTGTATCATGATTTGGGGTTTTTGGAGAATATTCTATACTATGTAAATTTAACTAAAATTTGGGGCATATCTTATATTGTGAATTATGACCATAATTTAGGCATGTAAAATTAGGCTTAATTTTATGATTAAGCGAGGTATGTCAATGGAATTTTAAGGGATGATTAAATCTATTAAATTGCCTAATCTGCCAAATCTATTGAAACTGAATACGGTAATTTGGGGTATGAAAATATGTAGACTCGATCTAAAATTGAGCAAAATATGTTAATAGAACTTTGGATAATCTGCTGTAACTTGTAAAGAAGTTAATTTGTTGAATTGGCATAATTAGTCTGATATTGGCATAATCTGTGAATGAATACTTTAGCGAAAAATAAGAATGCTGAGACACGAGGTTAGACTCTGTTTGCGGTAGAAGCCTTCCTGGACCCAACCGACTTAACCAGCAACCACAAACTGTCAGTCTAGTGTGAGAGGTTGTAGGCATAAATATGCTGAGACACGAGGTTAGGTCTGGCTTGTAGCAAAAGTCTGCCCGGAACCGCCCGACACATCCAGCGGCCACAAGCTACCGACCTAATGTGAGAGGTCTGTGCATTAATATTTAATTAATGCAAATCTAGGATAAATGTGATGCCTAAAACGTGTTGGGTGGATAAGGTTAAAACAACTGGACTGATGAATCTAATAAACCCGTTTGAAAATCTGTAGGCCCAATACAAGGTTAGGTGAAACAATCTATAAGTCTGTTAATCTGTATATCTGATCCGTTAGTCTGAAAACTTGTTAACCTGTATGTCTGATCTGAGAACTAATTAATCTGGACTTTGTACATCTGAAATCTATAAGCAAGTAAACCTGAAATCTGTTAGTTTGGGGACACAAGGTTAGGAGGGGTAATTACTTGTGTCATCTGTTGTTTGGGACCCATATTAGTCAGTAACCCTTTCTGATATTAAAACTATGACCCAACACTAGGTAGGGGTCCAGGGCACGCTTATTGAACTAATTATAAGAGGTTCATTCTGATAATTGCGAGGGGTGTTGATGGTGCATTCCAACCGGGTCATGTGCGTGAGTGGATCCGGTCTGCTCTGAGGATGTAAGACGCCGTAACCTTTGTAAATAGGTCCGTGTCTTTCTATAGGTTGCCACTTTAGGGAGTGATATGCCCTTCTATGGGGCCGGCACAGGGTATTTATATATTTGGGAGCCGACCGCTTGGGGTAGAATTTAGGGTACACTTAGTTATGTCTGTTTCTATTGAGGTACCGCCTGTTTCTGTTGGGGTGGTAACACCTGTCTGTTTCTGTGTGGTACCTTCTGTTGGGGTGGTAAAGGCCCATTACTAGTGTACACCTAATTCTAATATTCCGTTTCCGTAGGGATTATTCTGTTTCTGTCTCTGATTTTGTTCCTGCTTTTGTTTATGTACGTCTGTCTCTATTAGGATGGTAAAGGCCCATTACTAGCATTCTTTTTCTGAACATCTGTCTCTGTTAGGGTGGTAAAGGCCCATTTCTAGCATCGTGTTTCTGAAGAGATCATTCTGTTTTATATTTAGACATTAGGACAACACCTAATTCTGTTATACTAGTATTAGTGCGGAGAAGTGAAAACCAAGTAAGAAGCTTAGTTTAGCCTATGTCATTCTGTCTCTTCTGTTAACCTGCTACTCCTGTTATGGTTATCTCTCATCCAGTTTTATTTACATGTCATGATATTGTTATCTGTCTATATGCTGAATGTCACTGGACTCACCAGACTTATGTCTGATCTACTTTATTTCGCCTCTTTTCTTCCGTTTCCTCCCCCCAAGGTTCTCAGGGTGGAAACATAGGAGCTTGATTCAGGTTCCAACTGCTTGAAGTGCTAGAAGTGCTTGAAATATTGCTTGGCTTTGATTCTAACTATTTATGGCATTCTTTGTTGGGGATTATGACTTTAAAAATTATGCATTCTGAAGGATTTTGTATAAGACTGATATTTGTGTACTTGGGTTTGGGTATTGTGATGTAACCAAACTTGTTTCTGTTTCTGCTGTAATAAAGTTATAAAATTTTCAAGTACTACTTTACATATCTGTCTTGTAAATTTCTGTTTTGTTTACCTATAACGTTCCACCGAAGTTAAGGCATTCTGTTTGTGAGTGACCTTAACGGAAGTGGGGTGTTACAGAACCTCCTGGAAAATCTAGCATCCACAAGTTGTTAATTTAATGTGAGGGGTCTAGTGCATAAATAAAATATGTAATGGTGCTAAGACACGAGGTTAAGTCAACTTATAGAAGAAATATGCCTGGAACTGCCCGACAAATCCAGCATCTACAAGTGGTAGGCTAAATGTGAGAGGTCTAATACATAAGCATATATATAAATATATGAATATAAAAGGATAGAAATTAATGGAACTAATTGTGATTGATGAAAATGAATGGAAGTTACAATAGTAAAAGAAGTGAATGAACGGGGAATGATAATAACCTATTGTAATTAATTACATTAATGAGAATATTATATATAGTAGGTAGACTTATCCTAGGGACAAGTGGAGATTATAATTTAGGTTATGATAAACTAGTAAGAAAATGATGTAACTTGTGTAATGAGATAAGTGGTACTAAATTGTAAATTAAGTAATCAGTAAATGGGGAAACCTAAAACCAGTTGTCTATAATAAGTAGAGAAAAAGGGGAAAATTTATGAAATGTAAGAAGTTGTACTTAATTATAAATTAAGTAATCTGAAAACTTGGAAATCTGAAATCTGCTAATGAGAATACATGTTAAGGTTTGTCCTAGGGACAAGAGAAAATTATAACATTAGTTATAATAAATGGAAGGGAGACTTATTAGTAAACCTTAGTTAAGAGAACTAAGTTAATAAGTAAACAACGGTAAGTTGTAGTGACAATATAAGATGGAATTATGATTAAATAGGAAAGAGTGAGGCAAACTTATGAAATGAAATAAGTTATATTTAATCATAAATGATAAGTGACATGTTAAATAGAAAACATGTGAATAGAGGTATACTTATTTATATATTAAGTAGAACATGTTATTGTAACTGTGAAATCAAACAAGAATATAAAGGGATTTTGGATTACAGACCTTGGATCACAATCTAGAGAATAACATGTTGTGGGCTTATTAATAAACTTAAATGGGTTAAGTTATATGATAGAAATTAATAAGTAAGAGGATCTTGGTAACTTGAATAAGAAGTCAATGAGAATGACAATAACCAAGAAAAATGGAAACCTGATGAAGTAAAGAAAGCACATAAAAGAATGTTTAGAGATAGGGTCTAATAACATATTAAATTGAGATGCTTGGACCAGTCCACACGTTTGAGGGTGAACAACCCAATAGGGTAGATAATCGCGGTGTTATGAGGCACGAGGGGAGCGCATGTCTATCTGATTATTCTATTAGCTCCGAAGGACTGGAAGGGGAAGCATGCGGCTTCCTGAGATATGTAAGGTGCTCCTGGTAGTCCTCTATGTGGTGGCAGATGTTTAGGATGTGCTCGCAGAGGTTGGGTCTGTGCATTACTACCAGGTGGGTAAGCCTTGCCTACAAAAGTAGCTTTGTCGTCAGAATGCTATGACGAGGTGACAATAGTATAATTCGGCGATTGCCTCAATAGGAGGCGAAGTTAGGACCAACAAGGATAGTAGATCTTCGGGTACCCGTCATCGACAGCCAGTGGGATGCGGAAAGATTAGAGCTAAACCCAAGACGCCATCTACCTTTCAATATCAAGTCATGGTGGTTGAGGGTAAAGGCCAATTGGATGTTTAGATTGTTTATTAGGGGAAAGTCGCTCAGCTCTTGTAGTCTTTACTAGTTGAGGGAGGGGCCGAGGTGGGGCCATAGCCACCCTGAAAAACAGACCCGAGGGTATCTGTATTTTGAGGCCCTTAAAGGCTGGCCTACACAGATATAGAAAAGCTCCCAACCGAGTTTTGTGTTTCTTGTACAGCCCTTCCATAGAACTCGGTGCACATTAGAGGTTATGTGTGGTTAAGGCATCGAATACGTTTGATGATACATACGTGAGAAAGTCTAGATATATGCATGTCTGCTCTGGGTGGTGTATCGTAGACTTGAGGGCATTACTCTGGGAATCTGATTCGATCGAAGGTGGTAGTATGTATGCTTACGTAGCATAGTAATGGAAGATATACGCGGAATGTAACATTGTTATATAGAGATCCGTACGTCACTCCGGTGTAGGATGAGGGACTGCGTACATTTCTATGGTATTACGGTGGAGACCGTGCGAGTGGGGTACCATTTGGTGTGCCTTAATATTGGGGGTAGCTATATATATATTGAATTAGGTTAGTCCATTGGGAGTAAATGGGTACGACGTGTGTGTAATCCTTGAGTGCTATTAACCCAAGTAAACTAATAAATAAGAAAATGTGATTGAACGATATATGTAGGATTATCCAAAATTTATAGTTTAAATCCAGTCATCAGAACTTGTGTTTTGACCCCTTTCACATAACATACTCGCAGGTTAGATTTATGGAAGAGAATGATAGCTTTGGATACCGGTTAGGCAGTATTATTAATATGGTAAGGCTATACTTTGATTATATTATATTTTATCCACTCCGCTGTGAGATATTTTCTGAGCTCTAATATATTTTATATCTCTGTCTTTTCTGCAGGATACCAGAGCAACCAACACGGGTTTTGATGGATTAGAATTTTGAAAAAAAAAACTGGTCTGTCTGAATTCGGGTTGTTACAATGTTTAGGAGACCGATTGGCGTGTGTGCTCCGAGAGACCGATCGGTGTGTGTGTGTTTGTGCTTCAAGGGACAGATCGGCATGTGTGCTCTTGGAGACCGATCAGTGTGTGTGTGTGTTTGTGATTCTAGGGACCAAACAACGTGTGCTTCGGGAAACTGACCAGAGTGTGTATGTTTGTGCTTCAGGGGACCGATCGGCGTGTGTGCTCTGGGAAATCGATCGGTGTGTGCTTCATGGGGCCGGTCGGTGGGTATTCTGGAGAAGGATTGGTCGGCCAATGCTTCAAAAGGATGGGTCGATCACACAGGGACATTTCTGAAAAATGTACAATTTTCGGGTACGATCCAGATTTGAACAAAAGGTGCTTCTAAAAAAAATCGGGGGTAACGCCCCGAACCCTGGCCGTAGTGCAGTGATGTAATTTGGCTCGGTGATGGTGTGACTTCGAAGTGAATTCAAGTAAGACGGTTCGAAGTATTGAAAGGTGTTCTTTGATCGATGTAGAATAGTGAATGAGATGACAACTCAAAGGTCGCGAGTTAGTGGATAATGGTTGCTTAAGAAGGTTGCTTGAGCTATGAAAAGTCGTCGGGTTGGATGGCTAGATATGTGAAGGCCAAGAGATTATCATTGTCATAAGTTCTAGTAGGCTCGAAGCAGGGGTACACTAGAGATGTCTAAAAAACCGGTTGTAGCTTCGAGTACCCTGGGTATCATTGTAAAGCCTAGTTTTCATGGTTGGACAAACATACGTATCGTTGAAAGGCGTCTAGAGTTTATGCTAGAACTGGGGTTACCAATAGCCCTTGACATATGGCAAGGTTGGCCGTCGAATGATTATCGATGGTTTTGAAGCAGGATTGGCAGTGATAGCCAGAGTCTGTCATGGTTGATTAGTTGCCTTGTTTGAACCGTCTCATGTAGATTGTCCAACGTTGAAGGAGATGTTCCTTGGGTGCTTGTTTGATATTGGTTTAGGCCTCTGGGGCTTGTGCTTGAGGGATGTTGAGTTCGATTAGGATGGTTTATATAAGATATACAATTTAGATGTCATGAGCGCTTTGCCATGATTAAATGGGTGTTCCGGTTTCCATGAATGTATGGTTGAAATGTTATTTTAAAGGCTATCACAGTCCGATGTGGGGAAGATGGGAGTTAAGTTCTTCTCTGATATTTTGGGTAGATTAGTATGTTTACCTATCCACTCTCATATGCTTATTGTTTGAAGTTTGTTAGCTATTGTATCGCTCACTAAGCTTGTTGTCTGGCTCAAGGTTTTATGTTTCCTCTTATTACCTTGGGTTGCTCATCTGGTTGTGGATGGGCAGACTAGGTGGCAGGTGACAGGTGATTGCTTAGTGTGGACGATGTAGCTGTTCGGAGGCGAGCAGGAGGCTGGCGTACTATCTTTTTACTATATAGTATTTGGATTTCCGTTGTTTGCTATTATCTGAGTGATGTAGTGAGAATTGTACAAACACTATTATTGTAACTCAAGTCTATGGGTATTGCGTTCTAGTCATTATGAAAGCCTAGTGTTTTCTGCTTCACTATTAATACCTGTTGTATATATTATATTATATTTTATCCTTGCGCTGTGAGATTTACGACAGGTTCCATTGTTGTTTACCTACCATGATGATTTTCCATAGCTGCATGACACACCTTTTAGCGCATCATTCCTCTTGTTTAGTGCGGGGGTTATGGGCGGTCGTCACATAAGTGAAAAGAAACATAGAAATATTCTTATTTACCGATTAAAGCCTTGAGCAATGGAGATGAGAAAAGAAAAACAGTCTGAGTTGATGAATTTTTAGTTGAGATATAAGCTAACACTTGATAAAATCAAACATACAACTGAATTTCATATTACTGCATGAACCAGTATATATGTATCCTGGTTGAATTGTCTAAACAACATAACTACTAAATGATATATTTTATCAATAAACAGACTAAACTCACTTCACTTCCTTAGGTTTGGTTTCGATTACGAAAGGAAATTTTGTTGAAAATCCATAATGGAAAATATAACTCAAGAACACAAATTACTGATAACACAATGTTTTTCATGACCGAACCGTGGATCTCACCATAGCAACTCAATGTTGAAGATTCAAATGGTTCGACCATTCAAGCCAAACTACAAAGAATTCTCAAACATTAAGATATTCCTTCTAAGATATTTAATTTGTTTGTTTCTTTTTAAGATATTTCTTATCAAACTTCTAAGATAAGAAAAAGTAATTAACAAATCTTATTTGATTTGTGTTCAATTTGAATTTGACATCTGCGGACAACATGTCCATTCAATTCTTATGTAAAATATTACAAAGATTTAAGTTTAAATTACATATACCTGCTTCAACATCTAAAGATATCGAATCATAATCTTCTGATGACACACATACCCACCCACTCCGACATCAACAAAGGTCTCTACAAATTGATGATTTATTTTGCTGGTTTTCTCATTTGGTAGCGGTATATTGTCCAAAACAATTTTTTCATGAGTAGATGGTATAGATTTTCCCATGGATTTTGGACGATGTAGAATCTTGACGTACACTACCTATTGCAATAAAGTTGTCTAGATATATAGCCAACAAAATAACTGCATCGAAATCAACTAAGAATAAAAAGCAGCTAATAAATACATGTTGCTATTATTTCCATATCATAGTTGAGAATTTCACATTTTTGATTGTTCGCCATATTGGTCGTATCCTGAAACTGAGAAGCAACAACTTTAGAAGCACCGAGTTGTGTGTTGCATCCTCCATCAGAAGGATTTAATAGTGGGTGAATTCCTTGTTTGATGTTTCCCACCATCTGGATCTGAAGCTCCATTTTCCCTGACAAAATTCCCACCATACCCTCCAAATTTCCCACCATATCCTCCAAGCTTTCCACCCTCATTTTCAACTCATTGTTATCTTTACGAACATGTTTGAATCATTTATGTGCAATAGCATATGCCTTAACATTAGCTTTTAGTATGATGGCCCCAACACCTAGGCTCTTACCCCTTGTATCCTTACCCAACACTTGTGATAAGATATCTTCATCTGTTGTCAATTTTTCTTCACCACTATCGATGATCTTTTCCTTCATTTTCGTAACTTGATCCTGAGATATGATAATACTTATAAGAATAATGAAATTTTAAAGAATATGCAAGTTAGTATTTGTTTAACTTACGAAGTACACAGAAGTATCTTCTCCCATAATTGACGACGGTTGATGTTTGCAGATGGATTTGCAATGATCAGCAATATATTCCATTTCGTGTATATTTTCTCCCATAATTGTTATTTTTTTTACTATTTTTAAAGGAAAATGAATATAAATTACCGTTTCGTGTTCTATTCTAGTGTGACTTTTACATTCTACATGGTAAGCATAATTGAGCAATAATCTATTTTTTGATGCCTCCCTTCTTCCGCTCGCTTCAGGTGTTACCTCATTTTTTATGAACTCATTCCAATCTTCTTAAGCAATTATATGTGGACAAATTTTCAGCCGTTCTTCATCATTGTCGAAAGTGTCATAAAAACTTGAAGTTTTTCTTGTGTCTCCTAAAATCCTTGGCCATTCATTTTAAAAATATTTCCTTTGAAAGCAGCTCAAGCACATACATTTTCTACAAAAATTAAGAGTCATACTATAAAAATAGACTATAGACATTCAAGTGTTATTTTTCACAAATTTAAAATATTTTGTATAACCATCCAAAATGCTCATAGTATATAGTAGAGAACAATACATTTCAACCACATTGCTCAAGTAAAAACTTACCACCAACTGGTTCCAAACGTTGTCCTTATATGGTTCGGGTACTTTATCCCAACTTATGCATGATATCAACACATAAGCTCTTACTAGTTTACCAAGCATAGTAGCGATTTTTGGAGAATTTTCTGAGACTGGAATACCAAGTAGGTTTTGATCAACTTTCTGCTCTTTTGAGCATGATGAATGTGATGATGTTGGATTTTGTGAAATAGTTTCCTTCAAAATATGATATTACTGACTATTTTGTGATATCAGAGTATTAACCACATTTGTTACTCAGCTTGTTTTAAACAACACTAAGAATCAGGACAAACATTGCAAGGGAAGTTAAAGAACTCAAGTTAAAATTGTTAAAATAAATTTGAAGGCATAATGAAGTGTGATCAAAAAGTGTTAGTCATAACATTCCAAATACATGCGATTCCCTTGTAAAAAAAAGCTTTCAACAATTCACAAGTTAACATATGATTTTGGTAAGACATTCTAATTTTTCATTGTCTTCAAAAGATGATTGATAGACAGTGGGAAACTCAATCTCATCCACATTTGTAGTCAACCATTTTGGTGTATGCAAAACCATAGACCATCTGCTATTTTTTAAATCTTTTGAGTACTCATCATTCACGATGTCTTTGTTCTTCAATTTTCCTAAATTAACCATGATCAAGTTTGAAACGAGATCTATTTTTCAACCATTAATCTTATCCTCGACCTTTAACTAAGCATAATAAAAAACTGTTTGTTCGATGTCAGTGAAATCCAACTCAAGTATCTGATGAATGACTCCGTAATATGCTGTTTCTTATTCTTTATAATTTTTATCTTTATCACTCACTCTAAATTTTGTAATTTCTCTCATTCATACAATGCTATCCTGTGTTACTGTACGGTCATCGTACATTTTCATGGAAAATAAAAACCTATTCACTTTGTACTTCGTATAACTAAGCGCCATGAACTTCGGCCCATGTACTAGCCGCCAGAGAGTTGGGTCAACATCGCTTCACTTCAACAACTACATAAAACACAGTAAGTAAAAAAAACATGGTCATGAAGGTGTATTGCAAACTTATAAACACGCGAAATACTTAAGATGATGTAATACATCATTACGTAACTACAGAGTAAAATTTTGAATGACTTCGACAGTTGTACCTCTGCCTTGTAGTTGAAATCTAGTGCTTTTCGCATAGGAGCTATACCTTCTATGGAAAACACATATCGAAATGAATATATAAATTGAATTAAAAAATGGAAATTCAAAAAAATTCATGAACTTACTTCTTCCATTTATCCAATCCATCATACTTATTAAGGACCCATCCATGCACTTGTTAAACTGCACTTGGGTAACGTTATATCTTTACCATTATCTAGAGGTATCTCACCAGAAAACTCATCATCCTCGTCTGAAAATGTTTCGCGAGTATGTTTATGATTTCCATAACCTCCGTTTGGGATATATTCCATGCAGTAAAGGCTAGCTTCTTGTACGATATATCCTTTTGCAATACACCCTTCAATGTATCTTTTGTTGTGCACATATCCTTTATATGTTTTCAACAACCTATGAATGTGATCAATTATATATTGTACACGATAGCTTTTTATAAAAAATAATAATGCACATAACTGAAATTAGTTATTTACAGCTCAGAATGATACATCCCTATGTATACCCGATAAGGCCACAAATCAATGCATGATCGACTAAATGAACCATAACAAGGATACAGTTATCAAAAAATGCAGGTGGAAAATATTTTTCAAAAATACACATTGCTTCTACCAAACTAGCCTTTGCTTTTATATGGTGTTCCCTATTAATCACCTTTAAGCACAAAATATTAAAGAATAGACTAATACGATGAACAACATTTCGTAGATCCTTATGTTGTGTATAAGAATGTTTAAGCAATACTAAAAGTAAATGTTGCATTATGATGATGTAATCATGTGACTTCATATTTCTTAGATTGGGAGGATTGATGCTCAAATTGTTGTAGAAGTTAGAAGAGAATTTGTTTGGTACTTTCAAAATTTTCAATATGGTGCAAAACCTTTTCTTTTATTCTTTGCACAAAGTGAAATTTGCAGTTGGTTTTATTATTTTATTTGTTTCAGGATCTTCCATCACCCACAACTTCTATTTTATAGCCATGGTTTTTAAATCCTTGCATACATTGATGCCAACTTTTGACTTATCTTTATGGTCCATAATGGTGCTGATGAGATGCTCTGTGACAATCTTCTCCGTATGCATAACATCAATATTACATCGAATCATATTTTCTTTCCAATATGGTAAATCAAAAAGATGGATCTCCTATACCATGCAGCTTGTCAACTTCTTCAAAGGCTGACTACTTTCGTTTTCGACCAATTTCTTCGTTGTGTTTACCGACTTTTATTTTGATATTCGTTACTTTCTTTTCAACTTCAAAACTAGTCAATGGAATTTTAGGTTGACACGAAGTTCTTGTTCTTTATTGAAATTTGTCTTGTCATATTGAAATTTGTGTCTGTTAAGAAGATACATTCGATGGCTTTCGAGGTACTTTGGTGCCTTTTCTCTCTTCGTTTAATGGATTCGTATATCTTGGTTCATTACAGTTTGTACAAGAAACTCTGTTCGCATCGCCTTTTCAGTACAATATGTAATCATTGATGCATGCATCATAAGTTTTGTAATTCATCCCAACTTGCAGTTTTGTAATTCATCCCAACTTGCTTAATGAACTTATTTATGTTGGAGTATTTTGTCAGCGACGTGTCACCTTCGGGGATTAACTCCTTTATCAGTTCGATAAGTGCAGTCACACCATTATCTGAAAAGTCATATTGGGTCTTCAAGCTATTCAGTTTCACTATGTCATACAACTTCGTTATCCCTTTTGAAGATGAAGGATACAGTGGCACTTTTGTGCCATCAAAAAGTGGTTTATACTTCTTACTTTCATTGGCCCACCAATTGCCATCATCCGTAGACTGCTCTCCAATATTAACATGATCAGACAATGGATTTTCATGTTGAAAATCATGAAATCTATTTGCATCATCGACTAGATCTTCCATCCTAATATATTCATCCTCGTCAGTACTTTTGGCATAACTATTTGGTTGTTGATTTTCCATCTCCACCATTTTTCCTATATGAAAATACCACACTCTATATGATTTGATAAAATCCAATATAAGCGAAGGAATTTGATCATCTTCATATTTTGGCATCGAGTGCAAGAGCATAAGTACACTCCTTTCTTATCACCGTTTACTTCAACCAAACTAATAAACATCTTCACTCCGTCTATATAGTATGTAGATGTTTGATCAGGTTCATTTATCCACTTTTTGTCTATAATGAATGAAATGTTGCCCTCCTATATCTTATATAATAGAACATAAGATGCAAATACTGATACAGTTCAAAATTTGCTATAATTTATAAAATGTTGATACAATTCAAATTTTTTTTACTATCTATATAATAAAATTAATATCTATATAACTGCATAAAACAAATAGGCCCACTCCCCCTTCACACTAGCCCATATCTTTCTTTAACTATATGTTTTCATTGGCAAGTTAGTTTTTGTTTCTCCGTCTACCGTTGGACCACAAATGGGCCTACACTCCTTCACACATGCCCGTATCTTTCTCTGTATATAATAAAATTGCTTGGATTTAACCGATGTCATAAAGAATGCTTCAGATTTAGTATGGAGGAAGACATCCGATGGCTATTGTCTATCCATGTTGACAAGAAGTCAACACTGTTTATGCACGTCTATCATTGTGACTCCATTGCAAGTCTATGCATATGCAAAAAGAAAACAACACACTGATTGTTCCAGTTAAAACAACAAAGGAATTTTTAGGACTAAGCGAGTTCATTTCCTCCAGGCATTTATATTTTATAAACTATCTCTGGTATTATTTCTTTGACTGAATCATTTATTGAAATCAAGAAATTAAATTAGTTTCAGTACATTTGTTTAGGTTCGGTACATGAAAAGTAAATAAAACTAGTTAGTTCTTATGTATGGTTCAGCACATGAATTAACTAGTTAACCTAAAATTTGTTTTATTTCCTGGAATGAGTATGATAGTTTTACCAAAAGAAAATTCAGGTTCATATTCTATATCTCCAACTGGACTAAAACAAGAAAATAAATCAAATAACATGAACTAACCATGGTGAAATATGACCAACTGCATAAAAATATGCATTTGTATTATATAAGTTGATTTTGTAAAATATATGTGTAATATTTACACTAGGAGCATCCATGCTTTATTTTGAAAATGTAGTTTACAAGGTGACCTTCTGCACCAGTAAGCCCTTTAGATGTAGAAGATGCAGTAAAGACAAGGTGAAGGGACAAATTCATTCACTTGAAACTGAAGATTTTTTTAAAAAAAGGGTAAGTTTATCAACTGTTGATTGTACGAGCTAAAATCACATTCCAAATTCCAAATAGATATACTTTTATATACCTAGGGTTGAAGATGGAAAGGTGCATCGAACAAAACTAAATGCAAAAATTCAAAAAATTATATTGCAAACAATTGGCCAACTTTCAAACTTATATCCATTCAATAGTGAGTAGCACAGACTTAACCAAGAAAGCAATCAAGATCAAGCATCCACTTCCTACCGTAAGATTACTAATACCTAGTTGCCTACGTTCAACCTTACTTTGTAACCTCCGTTTGGTAAAAAATCTAAATAGCTTCCGGCCTAAAGCATGTTGAAACAATAGCGTTAATAGTAACAATTACAAGAAATTGAATGAAATCAAAATTTTACCAGAAATTGAGATGCACGATTTGCAGACGATGACGAAGAAGCCGATTTGAATTGATTTGAGCAGACAATTTTCGGTTTTGTAAACTATTGCGGAAGCGATTTAAGGAATGGAAATAGGCATGCGATATAAACTATGAGGGAAATAAAAAAACGGAGGGAGAGAGCATGAGGGAAATAAAAAAAAGGAGGGAAAGGTGTGCGTGTTGGGGGGAACTTTTACATGTAAATATGCATGATTTGGATGTGTCCTATACCCGTATCAACTTTAAATTAGGTTCAAAGCCTTATCTAAATATTTAGATACGACTACGAGCCATATCAAATTTGATACGGCTATAGACCGTAAGCCGTATCAAATTTGGCAGATATGGGGGTGAAAATTTTATTGTTTTGGTGTAGTGGCAATTATTATCATCCATTTTTCTAAGTATTTCTTCTCATGTTTGTTTCATAGAGGCCATACCTACGCCACTGATGAGCACACTGATCAAGTTGTCACAAAATATTTAGAGTGACTTCAAAGATGTTGGGTGTAAGGACTACTACACTTCTGGCCACTATCGACCATCTAAAACACCATCTTCTTCCACAAAATCAGATAATTTGGGAGTTCCTTCTATGATGATTTCTCCGGTGAGGGGCAAACTCTATCTGGCTTCGGTGTCCATTTAAAGTTCACTTCCAGATCGCTTATCGTATTTAGTCGGAAAGGTGAGCTTTAACTTTGCTGTTTCGTACTTATAAACATCCCCTTTCCCATTGTATTTTGGTGGTTCATTTTAGTAGCTCCCTATGGACCTTTATATGCTCCCTCCATTATTAATGTGCCTCTTCCTACTTCTTCTGAGTCGGAGTCTTCTTCTATGGAACATGATATTTACAATGTCCTTAAGCTTGTCAGGAAAAGATTCTAGAGGGACTCCTATGATGAACCCACTCAAAATTGGGTTAAGCTTCCTTTAGAACAGCCAATTGAAATCTTGGTTAAAGAGGGCGGTAGGAAAGAGGCTTCCGATCTCCGAAAGTTAAGACTATTGTAACAAGAAGTGTTGCCTCTTCACCTAAAGGTATGACCCTATCATAGATTTTCTTTCGAAAAGCACTATTATTTGAGACTTCTTTTCTTTAATGTTAATTATTGTTTAAGAAACCCCAATCTCTTCCTCTCGTCCGAACTACCAAAACCACTATTGTTGCTTCTTCAAGGCATCCCATTGGATTTTTTGAGTTGGTGAAGCCAGTCTTAGAATTTTTCATACTTTCCTCTTTTGATAATTTTCCTACCTCCTCTTTGACAGACCAATCTGCCATTTCACAAGAGCTTACGATATCCTTTCTTTTCTTATCGTTTTACTTTTTTAGCTCTTTCTCCTTTCTTGTTATTATATTTTCTTTTCTAATTTTCAAATTTTGAAAACTTGGTATGCCTTTTGCCATGCTTCCTCCATATCTAAAGACGAAGCTTCGCACCTTGGAAAGGCAGTGAAAGCAATGAAAAATTGGAATGCCACTTTGGCAGCTGCTGCTAACGAAGCAGCTAATGAGGTTTCGGTGGATAAGTCATCTGCTCAGGCTGTTCTGGGTGAAAATGTTACTTTGAAGGTGAAAATCATGGAGATAAAGGATGAGAGCTCTTGAATGATTTGAAGAAAGAAATATCTGAAAGTTGAGTGCTCATCCTTGTGGAAGTCATTAAAAGAGGCACGCTCCATGTTAACAAAAATTTTAGAAATGAAGGAGAAAACCTCGAGGAAGGTCATGGGTGCCCTTTTGGAGGCAAAAAGGAAAGTTGATGTTTTTCTTAACCACTCTTACAATGCGGTTCTCGTGGATTCCTTCCTACTCCGTTACTTATGGTCTACTCTGAAAACTTTAAAAAATGTTCAGAATAAGTTTCAACATGCTCCCGATGTCCATGGTCAAATGTTTTGGGCCTTAGTGGAGGAACTGCATCGTGATGAAGAGATCCCTGTGACGAAGGAGGTTGATGCTAGAGTCCTTTAATCCTTTTAAATTCTATCAGTTGAGGAGGACTCCAATGAGTAAGCTGCGGGTGAATAAGTATAGGAGGATTCGGCTATTAGTAGAATCTCCTAGAAGCCATCTTCATTTCAACCTTCAGGATGGGGAGGCAGTTCCCAAATAGGAAGTGGAGACAATTCTCAAATAGGAAGGATAGATGAAACCTTGGCAAAAGAATAAGATGGTGGATCCATTTCCAAAAGTTCGAAGGGGAAGCAAGCTATGGACAACTCTTCTCCTTTTCCTATTCAGGTAACATCTTTTACCATTTTGATAAGAAACTCCCTTTTGATTGCCTTCTTGTGGCTGGTATATGTTTTTATCCTGTTTGCTAACAAACTTGCAACAAAATGGTTAGAGACAAACCATCACATGTTGAATTTAAACAAGTGAGATAGTATAACAAATTTCTTTAATGATTATATCTAGGATTGATATTATCAAGGTCCCGCCACTCCTTACAAGGTGGGTGAAGCTTCTACATGGGATACTTCCATCAGAGTATCTAGATACTTAGAAAGTAGCGATATTATAGTTATAATTTATTGTTTTTTGGTAAAACCAAAATCTTGATGGAAGCCAACCACTTTTCGTATCATATTTGAAGAAAAATTAGGAATCATGAGAGAGAACTATTGGACTTGTATAGAATTTGTATATCCTTTATGTAGATCATTTTTAACTCTTGGAATAGTGACATTTTTTATATACAAAACAACCAATTAATTTTAGTTTTTTTACTATTGACGTTTTTTCATCATATAAAGGAAGGGAAATAATATTTCAAGTAGTCCAATCACTAGAGACTTCTTATTGAAATTTTTTAGGTTAAGGAGAGATTATCTGGAGATATCCTTTCTAATTAAGTCATTGGAACCCATCCAATATTGCTTTTTAAAGGAACTATAAAGACTCCACATGTTGTATCTTGGGTTTTTTTACTTCCTGGGTGATGAGAAAAGAAGCTTTTTAGGGAAAACAGGGTACAAGACTTCAAAATGATTTTAGAATGTGACACTCCTTCGGAAAAATAGTATTAGCAATTAAAACTATTTTTCCTTACAAACTTGAATGTATTTGAAAACCAATGTAGTAGTTTTTATATGAAAGAAATAACTTATTTCTGTATATTGAATAGCATATTTATACTTACAGATTAAGATTATATGTCTCCACCGTTAGTTATGACAGTAGAGATATGTACAAAGCCTTCTGGACATGCTATCGAAAGTGGAAACCAAAAGCTTTTGGCGAGGTTATTCTTTCAAAATTAGAAGGTACGCCCTTGCCCTTGAGTAGTTTAAAAATCGCCAAATGCAGAAGGTTTTAGTTCATGGGTTAGAAACGTATCTAAGAAATTGTGAACAAAAACTTTCTCAAATGTGCCAAGCCTTAGAAGCGGCAAAGTACCTAATTATTGAAAACTCGAAAGATGATTTTTATAAGGAAATCCTAAAAATTTAACATAAGGATAGCAAACTGGAACTTAAATTGGAAGATAGTTAATTTTTATATAAATCTTTTGAATTTATTATAAGAAGGAGAACCTTAAATTTAGCTTTCCAATTCTCTGAATCTACCTCTATCGGAACCCAGGGTTCTCCGAGAAGTTTCAATTTTTAGTTAATCCCAGAAAATTTTAAACGAGAGGATTATATGAGATTGGGTTGATACCATAAAACTTGAATTAAAAGATTATTTTGAAGATACGAAGAAAGAAGACATTCACCTCCTATTTGATAATTTTGTAACTCAAATTTAAAAGCTTAAGGTCAAATATATTCAATTAATAAAAGGGACGCAGAATACGAAAGGGACAATAGACATCTTTCGAAAGCCAACAAAGTTTATGAGCACACACTTAAACTTCAGATTGAAACCGTTGATAATACCGAAGCCGTCAAATATAAAGAAAGATTCTCAAGGTGGTGTTATAAACCATTTTATTCATGTTTCAGATCCAGTTGTGCCAACTGACCTAATAAATAAGACTTGAAAGCTTTGATCATTTCTATTGAATTATTTTGAATGTCTTACAATTTGTATAGATATAATTTGACTAATACTTTCTTTAATATAAGCCTAAATTGTTTGCATACTTTTATTTTTTTCTTTCCGAAATATCATATCTTGAAAATAATGAGAAAATAACATTCCTCTGTTATTGAACCATTCAGAACCCATATGTAGATACACTAATGTGAACTTGCTAACTTGCTCTTAAATATTATAATAGGTTCATATCCACCCTTGGTTTCAAAGCCTCTATGACCCAAGTTTAGGTAATTTACTTATGATACTAGGAGTCAAAAATTCCAAATTCAAGTAGGGGGCTAAATAATGTCCAGAACTAACCTATCCATAAATAGTAGAGATTTTAAAACCAAATTCGTGTATAAGAGTATTAGACGTATTTAAGCCATTTTATGGGAATAACCATAAACGAAGCAACCTTTGACTCATAAAAAACTGGAACTCAAATTCGAGTATTAAGATTATATAGGCCCGGAACCTATCTTCAAGAAATAATTAAAATGAAGCCTCTTTCAGCTAATAGAAGATTAAAAACCCATATATGGGTAATAATAGAAACATTAGAAGTCCAGAAACCTTCTTATCAAAATCATTAATAAAAACGAAACCATATTCAACTTATATGTTAATGATAGTTTTCGTCAACACCGGAGGCAAGTCTATGGAAGTGGACCTTGGGAAAATTGGTTGTCTATCGTTTGCAAGTTTGAGTTAGCCCACCGTTTCCCAGGTATCAAGGTCTAGAATCCGAAAGAATAGCTACTCTTCCCTCAATGGTCGAGTATCACACTTAAGCGATTCAAGAACCAATAGTTACCTTGGGAGGATGGATTCCTAAACACAACTCTTGATAATGGACTTAACTGATGATAGGAAGGGGTTATGCGCTAAGCTTGTTGAAAGGTCTAAGCTTGTAGGAAGGGCTTAAGATTGTAGAAAAGACTGTTTCACCCGACTTGAGGAAAGGGTCTAAGCTTGTAGGAAGGTGTGTTTCACCCGACTTACGAAAAGGCTGGGATAAATGTTCATACATAAGTAGAAACAAGCAGTAAGTTGTGGCAACGACAACTAAGAAATAACACGGCAAACTCATAAAGAAATTGCATAAGTATTGATTCACTCTTTATTAATCTTTGATTCAGAATACATGAATAGGATAGAAGAAATCCCCAAATCGATCTAAGAATTAGGATTTACTCCCAAGAAGAAGAATACAAGAATTAGAATGAGTAAATCCTCCTCTAAATGTGACCCCTGTGGTCTTATTTGTAGAGAATTCGAGGCCTCTTCTACAATTGGACCATTGGGCTTGTGGAATCCTTGTCGGCCGCTTTTCTCCTTGGTCTTGGATGTTAGCTTCTAGCCGCTTTTGCGGTGTTGATTATAACTTCTACGGTGAGGGTCCCGGTCAGTTGGGGCTTCTTTGAGATTGATGTGAGCTTATCGATGTAATGGCTTACAGAGGGCATTTAGGCTCCAAATTGTAGGCGTCGGGTCATAAGCTTCTGGATGTAGGATTCCGGTTTTCTCATGAATAATTTGAGGAGGTTGCCCTCGTGATGTATGAAGATAGTTGCAGGTTCGGAACCACTGTCGGTGTCTTGTACTAAGTAGATTAGTATGGATATCCTATATCCCATTTAGGGTTCCGGTTTGCCTTCCGGTGGAGTCTCTTGTTGTATCCTGATCTTCTGGAAGGTAGCTCTAGGTAATTGGTCAGTTGTCTATCAATATGAGCCTTCGGTGTTTGTGTAATGGATGTTTCGGAAGCTGGTTCCGGATAACCCCTATGTACTTTCGACTTGATATCCTTGATGCCTTTCTCTCCTTTTGTATTGGTTTTAAGTAGGTTAATACTAACGTCCCTTCCATCTTTTTGGGTTTTGATTAGCGGAGCTCTTTCCTCCCTCTTTCTTAGTTTCTGACCTGTGTAGCCTTTTTGTTATAGAACCTTCCTACCAGATGGACCCTGTAGATAATCTGTTGCTTTTGGGTTCTTTCTAACGTATGGCTTTTGATTTTTTTGAGAATTCTTAATTGTTTGTCCGACTACCCATTCACCGTCATCCTATTTCAGAGTTAATTTTGGTTGTAACATTTTCCCATCTTATAAAGGGGTATTTTCGACTTTTCAAGTCAAACTTTTTGCGGACCTGCTATCTCTCTCCTCCAGTTTATATACTCCCTCCTTATTGACTCCTTCCCTTCCTTTGTCATTCCCTGAAAAATTTATCTCAAAGAAGTGTTAGCTAATCATATCGGTAAGCCATCCATGTTTTTGGTCTTTTTGTTACTGGTTCTAAACGAGCAACTCCAAATTCGATAGCTTAAATTAGAGTTTTAACTTTTCTTTTACCCTTGTGTGGTAGCGTTTGAAAATGAAACATTTTTCCACTGATTGGTTTTGCGTAGAATAATAAATTTCATACCCTTTCGGATATTGATCTCACCTTGCTGTGTAAAATTTAAAAGACCATACTAGGTACTATGGGAAAGAAGCACATTACTTTTGAACCTGATAGGACTAGACCTCTACCAATCGATCTTTCTAGGTCCAAGAAAGTTGGCGTTGTTGAGAAGCATTCTTTGATTTCGTCTCAAGAGCAAGTCAATGCCATTCTCATGAATTTCGGGATTTCGGCGGTTGACACCATCCTTGCGAAAAGGACACCATTTCCTCTCCTCCGGAGGGTTATTTTGCTTTCTCTGCAGTTCATATTTGGCATGGAGGTTTTATTCCTTTTTCGAACTTCCTTCATCATTTTTTGTATCACTTTGGAATTTCTCCAATTCAATTCTCTCCTAACACCAACACCTACCTATTGGGTTTAGAACTTTTGTCTTTAGAATCGGGTAATGGTTCTCTAAGTCCTTCCACTCTTGACTAGTTGGTTTGTCCTTCCAAACTTAGTGAAACAAATCCTCAGATTTTTCATGCAAATCCTATGAAGAAACCATTGTCTAAGGGAACGACAAGGTTCAAAGATTGGGAGAATCAATTTTTCTGCATCCGATGCCCTTCGGGTATCACCGGCGGTTTTCGAACTCTAAATATGCGCACCGCAAGTTTTTTCTTAATCTTGTTCTCTCCTTCATAGAAGCTATTCCTAAATTTCCAAGTTTCACGGATAAGGAGTTAATTGATGCTCTGGGTGTTGCCTCTGGGAAATTCGGCAACTGGTCTCCGCTGCTCACTTCTTCTATCCTTCGGAGGCATTCTCTATTGCCAACTGGCCAATTCATTATTGGGCAACCACCTTTGGTCCTACTTAGCAAGGGGATCCCCTTCTTGTCATTGGGGAGAGATGCTCCTTTTTCTTCCAATTCTCCTTTATCCCTTGACAACTCAGGTATGTATTTCCTTTTCTTTAAGACGGGATTGTACTTTATCTTTCTCTTTATTCCTTCTCACTGTGTGTTTTGAAGCTGCTTGTACTAAGTCTAGTAAGACTGGTTCTGCGTCCTTGATTCCAAGAGTTGTGATTCCTTCGCTCAAGGATGCATTATTAATTTAGAGAAAATGTAAAGAGGAAACTTTTGGAGAAAGGTTTAGAAGATTCTCTGTTGAAGAGGTCTAAAGGTGTGGGGGACCCAACTGCTCATTTTGATGTGGTTCTCGATACCCCGGAGGTTACTTCTCCAATAAAGGTTTCTGGCTCGAACCCTCATGGTATTGGGTCTTCCAAAGTTCCCAACTAGTTGCATCACACGATGGGCTTCTCTTCTTCCTCTAAGGATATTGCCCATTGCGATTTTACCAATCTTACTAATGGTGATAAATTTAATGAATTTGTTGGTTGGATTATTTCTGCTCCCGCTTTTTCTGGTGTTGACTCCTCATTTGATCCCCCACGAAGATGTCAAGCCTGGGCCGAGCAACTACTTATGGTATTCTTCTTTTCTCTTTCCGATTTTCTTGTCTCTCTTCAAATATTTTGTTCCTGACCGTCATGTCCCTTATAGGTTATCAAGCAGTGGTTCGAGGCGCAAGGCAATACTCCAGATCATAGTTCTGAGTTGTTAAAGCTTAAAAGAGAAAACGTGACCTTGAAGAAGGAAAAGGATGTTTTGGCTCTTGAAAAAGAGGGTCTAGCTATGGAGCGAAAAAGGTTGGAGCATGCTTTATCGGAAGCAAAGAGTTCTTCTACTTTGGGAAATGAAACCTACTTGGCCCTGGTTGAAGAAAGTAGTGTTTTGAAGAAGAGCCTGAAGAGATCCAAAGAGGATATCGGCCTGCTCGATTCTCACTGTTCTTTCTTCCGTGACTAGAGTTCCCCTTTGGAAAAAGAGAATGGTTCCCTTCAGATCGAACTTGGCAAAAAGAGAACATTGTTGGCCAGGTTTTTTAATGCAGTCAATAACGCTAAACGGAGAATTTCCTGCTTCCTTCAGACCACTTTGGATGAAATATTGGTTAACTCCTTCGAAGATGCTTTCCTCCTTATTTATGCAGATAACATGGATAAATGCTCGGATCTAACCTTTTCTTCCCTTGACCCGTCCTTGGGGGAAAGGTTTATGTCCAAGATATCTTATAGGAGGAATAAAGAAGAAGTTTCTACGAGGAGGGAGATTGACGTATCTGAACTTTTGTTTATTGAAGATGTTCCTCTCGAAGAGCTATGTGCCGATGACGAAGTTTACTTGTGAGGGTGTTACAGGCTGTTCGTGCCAATGATGACAACTTAAAGCGAACCAATTTTATTGCTGGTGAAGAGGAAAACAAGGTTGATAATTGCACGGGTGTCGGTGGTACGTTTTCAAGTTATGATGCTTCAGACAAAGTATGCAGCAAAGATACTAAATTCATTGAAGAAGTTCATATCTCAACTGGCCCCTCTGATCTTCCGGAAGCATGAAGGATGGGGAAAAGCCCAATTTCCCCGGGTTCCCTTCCTGTTGAAAATTCACAAGTTTTTGTTCCTACTTCTGAGATATGACGTCATTTCTTATACGCGGATTCTTTTTCTTTTTCTTTGACAATCAATTAACAATCCTTTTCATTTAGACGAGTGGAAAACGATTAATTTTTAGGAATTCTAGTCTTAGAAAGACTCGACCGAAAGCGATTCGTCACACTAGGGCACTGGATGAACAGAAGAACGAGTATAACATACTATCCCACAAATATAATCTCCTTGATAAGAGTGCTACAAAGTTACTGCTTTTTAAAGAGAAAGAAGTGGCTCCTAGGCTGCGAACGGCCCGGTTGCATTGCGAGAGGCTCTTAAAAGAAAATTCCGAGCTTTTGACTTTGTTTTGGATGTTAATCGAGGATAGGGATGCGTTAGTAAACTTTTTGTATAAAATTTATCATAGATATAAAACCATAGATTTCTCCTTTTTAGGTGATCATAGCGGGGACCAACTTAGACGTCTTCACAGAAGGTGCCTAGATAAATGTAGGGTGGACCTGCACCGGAGTGAATGCTGGAACCTCCCTCAAGTTACTCTTATTCCTAGAAAGTTACCTTTAGATAAACTTAAATTTAACAAGCATCGATTTGTAAATGAGACCTTTAAGAGACCAGTCTTGTATGACCAAGAGAAATTTCCGTGATGAATGTACTTGTTTGGTTGATAATATAATGAGTTATTCTTTCTCTAATTTCCTTTGATGTTTTCTTTTAGAACATGTCTCCTGCCTCGCATTTACTCTCTAGGGCCTTCTTAAAAGATTATGTTAAGTTGAAAAGAGACCACCGGGAGAAATCTTCTCTTATTAAGTATTCTTCCTTGGCACGACGTTGCTTCTTAAGGGATTTTGAGAAAGTCTATACTTGTTATCCTCATGTCCGCCTTAATTTCCTTGACGAGAATAAGGACCAATTTTTAAGAGATATTCATACATATCAGTCGAGGTTGGTTCGTGTCTATTACAGCTCGTCTGCTGGAAAGTGGGACTATCGTAAGTATCGTTCGGTTCATAAACTTGATGGATTCGAAGTTCCCTTTGATTCCTCACTTAACCTTACTGCTGGTATCCTAGGTAAAGTAAGGGAAAATGCTTCCTTACTCTGATGTTCATGATAAACACTTGTAATGGTGTTTTTATTGGGAACTAGTTTATGCTCATATGAAATTTCTAGTATTGAGGTATGGGTGTTCTCCCCTCTGAAGATGTGTTTATTCAATAATCTTTTTGTAAGTAACTATATAGGATGTGAAGTACTTGGTATATCACTTGTCACATGTAATATTTTACAATAATGGTGCTTATGAACAGAGGCAGGACCTATAACAGTATTATTTAACGCATGACCACACATTTCAGCGTAAATGTTTTTTATTTCATTATGGTTTCATCATGACATGGTGCACGTCCCTGGCACACTTTGTTATAAATTTGTTTTATAGACCTTTGTAGAGCATTATTTGCTCTCAACAGGGATAATAGGACCAAGGTATGTAAGATATGAAATGTATATAGTGTTTACTTGTGTTTTGTATGTGAGTGCAAACATTTGACTTACTTGGATAATAAATTTATGAATGTATAAGTTAAAGACACTTCCTTGAGCAAGTGAGAAGGCCATCAGTTCGCATCTAGTAATAGCGGAAATGTGATTCCAAGCCAGATTCGGGTTGGTGAGAAGGTTGAACAACTCCTTCTTGTTTAGTTTTAATAATCAGAATCGACCCAGATTCAGATATTTGTGATGATAACAGAACCCCACATCCGGTTGTGATTTATACTTGAATCAACCTAGACTTGGGCTTCAAGATAGAAGACCAAGAATCCGCTTCTGGCCTTTGTCGAAAGTCGAATCAACCTAGATTCGGTGTTGAGATAAGAACAGGTTTCCCCTTTTGGTATTTGTGAAGATCTGAACCAAACCAGATTCGAGTTATTAAAATTTGAGACCAAAATTCCGTTTCTGGTATTTGTGAAGAAACGAATTAACCCAGACTCGGGTATTAGTATAAAAGACATGAACTAACCCTTGTTCAGGTAATTCGAGATTGTGTACAATAAATCCACCCCTGGTATTAATGTTTTGGTATCCCCCTTGGATTTGATTTGTGAAGCAGAGGTTGTACGTACTTCCTAAGACACTCTCTGGGCTTTTGATGCCAAAGCAGAGGATGTACGCGCTATGTTGGCCACTCACTGGGCCTGTGCGTCCGGTGCGCTTGGCTAGCTTATCTCCAAGCAGGGCCCAAGGACTTACCGACATCCCTCCTGGTGGCACCTTATCATGACCATCGTAGGTGATGATATGGTCTTAGAAATTTAAACTGGGCCATTGTAGACACTTAATTAAGGTATACTCTTTTTAATCTCTATACTGACCATCGTAGGTAACGATAGAGGCTTACACACCACCCCCTTCCAAGGGATACCCTATCCTGACCATCGTAGGTGATGATAGGGGTTTGCGTTCCCTTCTGCGGGTAATGCGGAACATAAGCAGAGGTAGGACGTGCTCTTCTGCGAACAGAGGTAGGACGTGCTTAGTTCATAGCAGAGGCAAGGCGTACTCTTCTGCGAGCAGTGGCAGGGCATGCTAATTTTAGATGCACCGCCACGACCATTTCTGGTGTGAAACGGAGGCTTACGCTTTTGATGCTTTAACCTATCCCCCTCTGAGTTGGGCATGGAAAGAGACTAACACACCACTCCTCCCCGGGAAGTGCCTTGCCCTGATTAATTTAGCGATGACAAGGGATTTGATCCATTCGTAGTTTGACCCCTTTTGGGTTTCTTTAAGCTTTGAGAGGAGGGTTTTCCATACCCTCGGTCGTGTTTGATATTCCTTTTCCTAAGGACTTTTATTCAACTTAATCTGATCTTCTCATAAACTCTCGTAATTGGCCTTAGTTGATGAATTTGATGACCATTTCCTCCAGGATTCTGCATGGTTAGTTTCATGTCCATTCATCATGTAGTAATGACAATAGGGTCCTCTTGTCTTCTTTTCGTATTTGGTTTTTTTCTTTGTGAACAACTAATAGTTGAGTTCGTGTTTGATTAGGAAGTAGATGTTCTCCGTCATAGTGGTAAAACGGTATCCCTTGGGTAATCCTGGCGTAAGCCTCTCTCCTTGCTATAGCACCCCGTTTTTTCAAAACATGTCATAAGAGATAATTAAAGAATAATTCATTTTTAAGAGAAGAATAAGGTGAAACGGGTTAGGTCATTGCGTTCGTGGCTATTTTCTAGTCAATTTAGATCTATGATTTGCAGAAAAACGATTTAGGATGAAAAAGATATCTTTTAATTAAATATTGCAACAAAACATGAAAAAAAAGAGGAATTAGAAAAATAATAATGGATACCATTGTCCTAAGTCTTGTTAAAAAAAGACTAAGTAGCCCAGTTGGT